>JZLH01S0614544.1:29688-49015 GCA_001188425.1 Eucidaris tribuloides
TTTACCGTCAAGCCACAACAAATCACGTAGATGGCACACTAGAGTATTACTATAGCATGCCTAACTCCTAAGTCTCAGCTGTTTTATTACATTCTTAGTCCAAATGAAAAGCTTAACTTATATGCAACAAACACTGATTTCTGCAACAGAATAATTAAATTTTCAGCTCTCCACATTAAAGTTTGAACAGTTCTCACTTTAAGTACCAAACTCAGAAATGACATTGCAAAGGCAGGTTCGACACTACACATTGTTTCAAGAATTTCGACTTCCATGACCTCCAGATCAAAAAATTAAATATCATATTTTTTCAACATTGCTAAAGTGTAACTTACAATTATCGAGATAAACAGCAGCTACCAATCAAGGTCTTTTGAGAATATCTTCGAATAAATGACTTGGCCTCCAGAAAAATTGAAGAACCCGATTTTGCTCCGGAAAAGATTTCAAATTCCTGACTTCCAGAAACCCCTATCCGTACGAACCCATTGCAAACGTAAACAGAGTTTGTTCGCCGACGGCCGAAAGGGTAAAAGAAACGCGTAAGTCTTCTAACGGAGCAATTGAGAATCCGAGGGATTTCGCAAGTAACTGCTTAATCCTCGCTGTCCGTGAATGACGCGACTCTCTCAAAAAACCGACGAAGATTCCGCAGAAGCGAGCAATGCCAATCACCGTGACGAAGAACCTCGCGCATATACCATAGCTGCGAATGGACCGCAATTGCGCGCTATGATTTACAGGGTGTTGTGAGAGATTACCACTCTGGAAACCCCGGTAGAATGCAACGCACTGTGTGGGCCGATCCTCACAGCATCATCCTCTCTCCATCAACATGGACTTTCCTTTCTTTTCTTTTTTCAATCACTTTTTTAGAAGCAATTTTGCATGTGAGTACAAAGTAAGACAGCAATGGTATCAGAAACATGCAATCTTTGCAAGGAAGTAGTTATTTTGTAGGACTTTCTGTGCATGCAGTGAGTTGGATTGTTCGTGATATGGTATTGTGCGTGTATTGATATTTGTGTGGTGTATTATGTTAAGTGTGTGATGTTGTGTGTGTTGGTGTGTGTTGTGATGTGTGTAATTGTTGGTGCACATGTATTTTTTGCAGTCTTTCTCTATTTACCAATAAGGAAAAATAAATTAGATTCTAAACTCTATGATGAGATGAGAGTAATGCGTAAAGGGTCCTACATTTTTTTTTCACAATAAATCTGCTCTTTGAAATGTATTATGGCATCATGAAGCAACACCACACACAACCACACAGCAGAGTCACAGAACACAAACGCACACCACACACACACACCACACACACAGAGTACAGAACCAACCCATCAAATGCACACACACGCCACACACACACATAATACGTACAACAACCCACACAACCACAATTGAGCCGGCTTTCACACACCACACAACACACACACTAAACACACACACACACAACATCACCAACCAACACACACCAACCGCCTGTGGTTGAAATGCTCAATTACCCCGACGGAGGGTCAAAGAGAATCGCATAGACAGGAATTCACAAGAAGATCACTCTCCATTACACCACCTATCTCCAAAAAAATTGAACTCCTAACCCCCCCCCCCAATACCACCCACTAATGCAGCCATATCAAGTGCGTTCTACAGGTTAAGTTCAACTAAAGAGACATCCTTTATGAGGCAGGGCATGACATTGAGATGTTTTCCACATTTGTCGCGAATGAGGAAGGACGGAAGAACGTATGAATGGGATCAGGCCTGCGTGCTATGAAACAACAATCCCGTGCGCTGTCTGTAGTCAAGATTTCTGCAGGGAACCATTACACGACTACACGCGAGAGAAATCACATCGTTAACCGCGCGACACGTGCTAAGGAGTGCATTGTCACGCCGAATTACATCAGCATTCTAACGAGCCGATTAGAACTGAGTCAGGCGATCAACCGGCAACTGAATACAAAAAGATCAAGATGCCCATAAGTATGACTTATGTGACATATGAACCACAGCAGGAAGTAAAAGTGGCAATTTTTCCATGTTATTCCCTTGGATTTGCAAATGGCAGAGTGCACAGCAAAAAGCAACATCAAACAAGGAACAACAAGAACAATCACTTCAAACTATTGCATTATGCAGAAAGTGAAAACAGTCAACATACATAATATTCTCATACACAGCCACAACAACAACAACAACAACAATCGCATGGCCAACAAACCACATAAACACATCACACAATAAACCGTTCCTCGACTGTGGGAGGGGGGCATGCCACACATAGGCGGTTAACTGCTCCAAGTTAGATTTTGGATCATGAAACAGCACTTTTTGACAATTTGCTTTTTTTAGCATATTATCATTTGAATAAAGTCTTAGTTTTTTTTTTTGGGGGGGGGTGGAGACATAAGTGGACAAGGTGTCAATTGGGATAGATTTGACAAATGATACACTAATAACAACCAATGACTACGCATCGATTCCCACGGCAATTGCTAAGGTGATGCCCGTCTACTATCACCTAGACATAATACTGGTTTTCATCTTGAGCGTACGGGGTCACAGTGAGTGAGGGTGATTGCTTGCCTTATACAGACACTGAAGAGATAGAGAAAATAAAAAATAAATCTTGTGACTGACATTGAACTCCAGACAATTCTTACAGAATGGCACAGTGACACCATAGTCCAAAAGTAACAGTACATTACGATGACTGACATACAATCAAGATCATTTCTCATCAAACTTATTCACATGCATTTTGTAACTGATGACACAAACACAGATATACCATAATTATACTGCTTCTCAACTTAACACTCAAGTGGGGTAATTGATCAAGGGTGATATATAAAGTATGGTCCAGAGATCTTAACCTTGCCTATGGAAGTGATAGTGCCATATAATAACTCTATGCTATGTTCCAAAGAAAGCGTGGGGATGTAGTCAGATAAATGTGCTGCTGAGCAAGATTCGATGACATGTTCCATACTGATAACTCAATTTGTATGTTACCCAGGTGTGATATTTAAAAAAAATGTGTGTTGTATTAATGATTTGGCAATCCACAGATGTTATCCCGAGGATAAAGCAGAGTTTCATTCATAATATGGTGGAACGGAACTATTACATTACAGGGCAGCTAATTCCACAACAACAAAAAAAAGAAAAGAAAATATGTCATAATCAACGAAAAACAGATTGGCTGGTAATAAAATCAATACACGCCACTTCATTCGGAGTTGTCGAATTAGCAAGACTGACAAAGGAGTGAAAACAGAGTATCTGATATCGGCTGAATAACTACGCAAAGGGAATTACGCACTTGGAGCAAGGGTAATGTCAGTCAAAGCAAGCCCCATATCATAACAAAAGATGCGAAAGGGCGACAATTAGACATCGCAACCTTTACCGCACTAACAAACACATCATATGCTCCACAAAGAAGCACCCCATTTCACATCCGCATCAACAAGCAATAACAGAATGAACCACAGAAACATAATGACGAACCGAGGTATATATCTTTCCAAGATCAACAACATACTCAAATCTTGTTGCATTATGCGCCCCAGCCCCCACATCCAACTAACCCCCTCCCGGTTACCTTTTCCTCCCGTTCACAATTATTCCTTAAGCACTTTTGCCAGATCTCTCCTCATGTGGTCCACTTAATTGAAACGATTGAACATCAATAAGTGAGAATGAGGTTGGTAAGAATCGCCAGGGAACAGCCTAATGAAAAGAAATTACTGGTTGTTATAGACAATGGATGTAAACCGAGGATGGGACGAGGGACGACAGATAACCCCGACCATTAAGTAATTGAAAAAATATTCTCCTTAATGGATGTATACTTTCTCATAAAAGTCCAATTAACAGAAGGTGAATCAGGTTACCAGTTTCCAGAGGGTCTGATGGGGGGGGTGTAAGGGTAGGTCAGATCCCATCGTGCAAAAATGAAGTGTCAAAGCAAATTGTTATTGAAATGATTACACTGTCATTAGGAATAACCAATAAGGCTGATCTCCTCTTGACAATGAAACATTGAGAGTAGACGTTACTGAGAAAGTTGAACACAAGATCTTCATACAAAATTTATTTGATTTACAAACAACATCATCACACACAACTCACACACACACTACACACCAAAATGAAAGCAAAGGCACAAAATATCGGTAGAACTGCGATAAATATTTTTTGACTAGTATTAAATTAGATTTGGAATGGAAAATCATCTCTTGAAATAATGAGACATACGTTAAAAAAAGTCCCTAACGGAATACACTTGTTAATTAGGATTAAATTATGGCAATAACAAGGAAAAGTAGAATATTGTAAGCTACAGCTTTGCTGCACTCGCTGTATATGCTCCAACATTAATACTGATTCCTAGAAATAACCTAATGCCCGAACCGCTTCATAACTAAATGCCAATCGATCTAAAAACTAAAATAGACCCGCTTAACCCTGTCACTTAGATATCATCGAAGAAATTCTCTCAACCAAATTTTGGATTAAGTGTACTAATGGAATATTCAAAAAATGTATTTTGACTATAATCTAGCACCTAACTCAGTTTTGTTACAGTTACTGGGGGGGTGGAATATAAAACTGCATTGAATACCCTGAATAAGTTCATTCACCTAAATCAATACAGTATCCAATATATCATATGGAGAGACACACTGTACTCTAATGCGGAGAGCCATCATTCTAGCACATAAGCACACACGTAGTTTTGTTAAGGGAGGTTAAAGATGAGGTGGTTGCTTCCCGTAAAATGAAGAAGAAAAGGGATACGTGTAACATGCTAATATCTTTAGTTCTTTCTCCTTCCTTATTACGGGAGAGGGACCTGCCAACTACATGCCGCCAGCCTCCCTCCCCCCGAGTTTAATCGAATGGCTCCTTGGACAACCATCCCCTTAAAGCTGATGTGGTAAAGAAACAAAGTGAACGTTTGAACTCTCGCACGGAGATGGATGGGAATCAATGACGCCAGACAGTCGAAGAAACAATGCCTCATCATTCATTCCTGATTGCTGGTAAATAGAATGTGAGATTAAACATTCTAACCTCGGAAACAATAAATAATGAACCGTACCACCCCCCCCATCAACTCCTTCCGTAATTATGGAGAGAAAGCAGCGAAAGAGATTTTGATGATTCATGCAATCCTAATATCAACCATCTGGGGTTTCATGAAGCCGCAGAAGGGTCATAGAAAACGATCCTGCAATGCACGGCACAATGGAGAACACGGGATAGAAACACGAAACATGCGAGGGACGAACGGTACGAGAAAACCGATATCACGCGTTATAATGAGCGACCATCAAACGTTGCTCATGTTTCAATGCTTCGACGTCTAAAAAAAAAAAAGTTCTGCTGGAAGCGCTTCCTCTCAGAATCAGGATCATCGGATACGATATAGACCACGAAACCCTATCCGCCTTGAACATACCAAATAAATGAAATCGCGCATGGTAAACTGACTGAAAGCAACAATTTTGAGATAATTGGGAGCTCACAAGGACGGAGCTCTATGGGGCGTTGCATACAGTCCAGCGCATGTATCATAACACAGACATAATAGAAAAGGGTATCATTAAGTAATAAGAAGACACAGATACAAGAAACTGAAAGAGACAGAGAGCGAACGGACAAAGGGAAGGGGAGTTGGTGCTAAGAAACATTCTCGGGTTCCGCTTGGGAATATGGCCTATAACTTACTATTACTAGATGTACCCAAGGCATTAACTCGCCCATTGTCAAACAACACCACTTAACACAACAAGTGGATACCTGGGGCTGTCGAAAGGGAGATATGAAAGAACACAATATTTCCAACATTATGAAAAACTATTAAACGCACTTTATTGCAATCTTTTTAATTCCATGATTATTATTTGTGCAATTTATCTCACAAAATACTTGTGACAAATAACCTACAACATAACGCTTGTAAAAATTTTGTGACAAGACTCACTTTTATACAGAACCTTGATTTAGGTAGATATTTGACCACGATACATGTTCCTTGAATGGTGAAGAGTAAATCCATCAGATGATCACTGAGCCTAACAAGAGGTTTCAAAGAGTAACCCATAATGAAACAAATTGCTGAGGGGTGTAATATGCTTATAATTTGGATCAAACAAATAAAACATTGTTAATCACTCCCACAAAACAACTAAGCATTTTAAACGTCCAGCAGAATTCACAAAATACAGAAAACACACTATCAGACCTGAGAGCATGTGATAAAATCTCCTTAAACTGATGTGTGACTGGCCGACAATCATTTCAACATGGCAAATGCCAGAGTTGATGGTAATGAAGTGAGATGAGTTCACATCTTGAAAAAAATACAATATAATTGTGCCCATGAAATTTCTTAATGATAGACATCAAACGTCCATCCAAGTCATAATGATGATTGGCCTGCACAAAAATATTGGTTGAGAAGCAAGAATTAAATTAATTCATGAATACAGATGTTTTTACTCCATTATTTGCAGATCAAACATGAATAACAACAACACACACAGCAGACATACGAACCAGATAGTTGATAAAACTGCACATCATCATCGCGTCTGAAGTGACCGCAGAAACCACACAGTGACAAGTTAGCAAGTCCGCGACCCCGCGGGATAAAACCCTCTTCGACATCTAGGTTGAACCACTCTGATATCGCAAGCCATACACAGACAGCGTTCTCTCAGTACGAAGGCTGAGACTGCGATGTTGACACACATGTCAATGGACAAATATATGAATGCCTAACTGTCGTAGAGTGAACCCACTGCAGGTGCCTATCCCGTTCCTCACCTTGTGGATGAATAAATCGAGATTCTTAAAACCATCGTACTTCAACACCATCAGCTCCTCGTGTATCTAGCCCATCTCTGCACAACCGCTCATCTAAATATTCATGACTACGGAAGGACTTATATACAAATAATAACTAATGTACAGTGTCTCGGATACCATCCTGTCATTCGCGAATAAAGTCGACATTTGATAACGGATATTGACAGGATTTGAAAGTGCAAAATTTCCAAGTCCGATGAAAACCGCAACCCAAAATGTGCCACCTGCACGCATTATCACGTATCCAAAAAAGGAAATCAGTGGCATAATGTGGCAGCATTTGATAGAAATAACAATCAACCCCTACAAAAGGCAAAGTATCTAGCATCTCCACCTAGAAAGTGTCCGCCTGATATTGAAGGTCACACAAACCAAACTGTTCATACGATAACCAGTTATGCAATAAATTTGTCACATAGCTATAGGGTGGATGAAGGCTTTCAGCTTCTGAACATCAGAGTAAAGTTTAAATTTAGTATGTTAATTTCCCCCATGGTCAGATTTATTTAAAGCACTCAGCCACCTGCAAAGATCAACATGTAATCTGATTACGACGCAACAATGTTTAAAAAATCATCAATAAGCAAATATTCTGCATGCTGATTACTCTGTTCCTATTCTAATGGGGAGTTATATCACGCTTCTCTGACACGTGAGTAGCAATGTGGAAGTTGACTGTGAATTTTGCATTGCTAATGATTCTATCGTCATACCAAAGGTATAACAAAGAAAAGCTTTACTCTAAATTTACGAAATTAGAATGGAGAATTCCGACAGGTAATTATAAATCCCCTAATTGGCTGCCACAGTCATGTTACCACACAAGCAACAATTTCTTCGGTAATTATTTGAATTACACAGTTGATCGCTTCTGCAAAACATATCAATAACAACAGCATGATAAATAACCCTGTGAATCAATATTTTATGTGTCAAGGATAGAGCAACTCATCAATGAGTAGGGATCCATTCCCACCCCAACTGATGCTCCACACGCTTTTACGAACCACACCAGAATATCACAGTGCAAAGTCCATGATATGGATGCAATGTACGAGAAGGTAAACATTCAATGCATTACCATTACACACACATGTGGAAACATGGCACATCACAAATATCAAAATAATGCAATGATGACAGTGGCGTCATCTTGTATCGAACACGACAGTCACGCAGAAATGTACACTGTAGGAATGCGCCCACCACTTGCACTCACAATACGGAGGTACATTTCATCGATTTCCACCTTGCACGATTTCATCAGTCGAAGTCCAATATTTAACCGACCTACATCCAGAAATAGATGTGGTGCTACATGCCAGGACGCGGTGAATATTTTATTCAATGTCATCTACGCTCGATAGCACCACTTCACTTATTGCAATGCTCTTGTCGGTCCAGCATGACCATTTATTGCGCCACATGAAAATTCAACAGCCGTGAAGTGCCACCGGGCCAGGCTTTGCATTACATCAGAACATTTCTGCACCTCTGCAGAAAAAAATGGGGGGGGGGGGAGGATGTACTCAGGATTACAACCGCTCTACTCGCACAATGACAGAGCGCTCATGAAAAACCCAACAGAGCTCTTCAAGGAAATTGCATCAAATTTCACGCTAGTACTACCAATCAATATCCCAAAAATTCAGTTCAATAACATAATTCTTGACGCTCAGACATGCATATCTCTGCAAGTTAAAGAACTATTAACCACGGTGGAAGACACCGTTAAAAACTGTCAAACTTGCTATAAGACATATCTGACAGGTTTGAATGTCAAATAAACACACTAGAACCACAAAATGGACAGTAATGCTGTCACTAGTACAATAGTGCAGATACAAATTTGCACAATTATATCGCGATAGAATTCTTTCACCAGTAGCATAAGAAAAGCTGGCATGGCTCTAATGATTCACTTTAAAGACTAATTGTTTAACACGTGCAATTTTTCAGGGCTTCCTTTTACACTGTATCAAGACACCAGACATGGGAAACAGTGCTCAGATTTAACTGGAAACATTGTTACTATAATGTCTTAAGATGCTGTGACTGGTTTAATGAAGACCCAAACTTTTGCGATTGGACCATTTAAGATCCCAATAGATAAGATTTCCATGATAGTCTAACAGTTGCCCAATTTCACTCACATAAAGACACTCCACGAATTTTCGCACGCATTTCCTTTCATGACGTCATCCGAGCAAAAATCATACATCGCATTGACAGGACTACTAAAATAGATTCAAATCAAGAATGGATACATTACGGTTCAACGAGGCACACATACTAGCAGATAAGTTTCATAACGCCTTTACCGATATGAACGTACACAAAAGAGAGGTAACAGAGCTCGAATAATTCAAGCCAATTAGGTTCCACAAATGATCCAATATTCAGACATACAGTGCACAATGTAAGGAATAAATATTGGATAGCGGTTAATCCAGATGTAACAACTATTGATTCGGGACACAGATGCTGTGAGGGTCCATGAAAGGAAACATACAGCCTAGTGTCTGGTGTAATAACAATTTACAGCATACCCAAAGCAGCTCAAAATGCTCCTTATAACCACAATGGGGGGCAGACACTTACGCAGGGAAATGTTTTCTTGTTATCC
Source organism: Eucidaris tribuloides (assembly GCA_001188425.1). Classification (NCBI taxonomy): domain Eukaryota; kingdom Metazoa; phylum Echinodermata; class Echinoidea; order Cidaroida; family Cidaridae; genus Eucidaris; species Eucidaris tribuloides. The sequence continues at coordinate 39,200 of JZLH01S0614544.1, forward strand.
AATATCTCTTCTATGTACTATGTTCACCCAGGTTTCATATCCACGAAAATACAGCCTTAGGCTGCTTGCCTGTTCCTAGCCTTTATATGATCCCTCTCCCCAGACAATATCCAACATCAAATTATATTTCGTCCCTCTCGTTCCCCTTGCCTCCTTCCTTCAGTGCATCTTAAGAAGTCCATCATGTCAAGACCGATTGGAGGTTGGCCGGAGTGGAAATACTAGCAGGAAATACCCACCTAATAAAAAAAAAATGAAAATGGAAAATAGTTGGAAAACAGGAAAACAGAAATACCTCTTGAATATTTCAGTATGCTTAATAACATCCCACATTCCTGTATTTCCCTGAAATAGCCACCTGAAGAATGTCCTGATTCTTTGCCTACCAGCAGGCCTTGACAAATAGCCTCCTTCCTCACGCACTCTTTCAAAACCACTTCATGGCCACTCTTTCAGCCACTATCATCTTCACAAATACCATAGGCCCCCAAAATGACGTCACAAAGGCTTTATAAACCAACATCAAGAACAACTGTGTTAACCTGGACTAACGAATTAACAAGTTGACCAAAGTTTAGCAAATCCGCCCCTACAGATAAATCCCGTGTACCCATGTAACCTATGGAAGGACAAATGTCAGAGTCAAAGGTAATTTCCACAAAAAGCTCAACATGAAAAGCTAGTTAGGGTTTCACGACCCCATAGCACAAGCTGGAAGTGACATATTACCACCAAACATATATCAACTTTGTGATCAGCAGCTGCTACACTCACCACAGACACCAGGAAAACGACCACCCGTATTCAGAAGATGAAATCGCTGCTGGGCATAAAGTTCAATCATTCATACAGAAATTCATTGATAACATCAAAATAAAAATCAGTTGATCCCAAAAAGAACCACTTGAGGTATGCATGATAGGTGTAATTTGGGAAGTGTATACCTGGACCCGACATTAAAGCGGCGTTTACGCGGGGAACTTCCAAAAGGCAACAGACTACCTGGAACACAGTTTTATATTTCTTCATAAACCTAAATATGGAAAATTGCTAAAGAAAGACTGAAAATTAAGTTTGGCAACATATCACTGAAAACTACAAAAAAGTGCAGAGTGCAATTCACCCGACACTAATAAACAATAACACTATACATAATACTTACCTTCAGTAAAATGCAAAATATAACATCAAATTTTTTGGTATGTCTGGTATAAAACTAAATTTGAATGCACCTTTCTAAATCAGCTGGAATGCTTTATCTTCTCCAATACAAACTTCTTTTCCATGTTTTACAAGATGCAAACAAAAAATGCCCATCAGAGGACATATCCTCAAATGCTGGGAGTCAGGTCCTGCAAAAAATTAATCATTAATAAAATCAGGCTAAATTGGAAGCTAGTCCATCTCACAGATGGCACACGAACAGAAACACGCTTTCGCAGTAATAGCACAGCAAAGCATGCATATCCGGCTCTACATTTGTGGGATTACAATGGCGTATAATCAATCGATATGTAGCTCAACAAACCCGAATGGCATCAGCCAAGGCTGACTGGGAAGGGGATGGAGGTATGGACGCTGGGAGGTGTTGAGGAAGGATTACATCACATACCACAGACACACATGTCGGACCACACACACACACAAACACAACACACATAGAACACACACTGCATAGTATGACCAGCAAATCCCAAATGTAGACGTACCAGTCTACTGAGGGCCTAAATAAGAGCGATGTATAGGCAAACCCATAAATCCCCAGGCAGTGGAAGAATAGCACGCGACGCACTTCTCTCTGTTCCATCTAATAAATTAAATCAAATGAGTCAAGGATCAGAATGGTGATCTTATCAGCCTTGATATGTCTAGGAACATCCATTTCTTCAGTAATCCAGGTGGATATTAAACTCAAATAATGCGAGGGACGCATGAGTATTAATTTCCTAGCTTTAATATTTCTGATGTATCCCTACAAGTTTTTCAAATATTTCTGCTAACAAGACATTTCACATGAGAATCCTTGATATAATTACTAATAAGATGCGGACAAACAAACTAAGTAACAGATGATCCAGCAAATGATAGAATACATTCCTTGTATTTCAAAATTTCACACAAAACTCTCACAGGTTCTAATAGCAGATAATGTTTATCCACAATCTGCATTAAGTAATCCATTTAGTTGAGGCTAAAGAACAACAAGCACTTATGGAGAGAAAATTATTTACCATGGAATTGGACAGTGAACTTCAAAGTATAACTTCGTTAGATTGTTGGCACAAACAACCATTCAGACGCAAGCATTACTAAAAAACATTGGGTGGTAACATAATGCCACAAAGCAGCCCTTAACTAACACCACACATTAATCGACAGCACACTCAGCCTTAAAATAAATGACAATCAGGAAGTTGGGTTCAACAAGCAACCACCATCCATAGCACTCGTAATGAACATCTGACGAATAATAGCTACACAATACATCATATAAACAAACTAAACAGCCAGTTGGCAAATGAAACAATTTTGCGTTGGCTGTCAAACTATGCAATATTGCAAAACAAAATATGCCTATCGAGAGAAACAATCTGCATCCCCAAGATCGCCACACAATGCTGCAGGTAAAGCACTGGCTAACATACACAGTTAAAAATGGAAGCTAAAACTCCATGCCAAGGTCTTGACAAGGTTAAAAATAAACCCTGAAAAAAATTGCATTTCAAAATGATTGTTAGTGTTTAAAAGTGAAAACGTAATTACCGAATCACCGGCGCCCATTCATCCATAACTTACTGTGTGTCACCTAGGCTATTTTACTTGCCCAAGTGTTAATGTTCATTATTCAATCTCACGCACATAAATTTCAAATTGATCTAGGTGTATTCGCATTCAGACACTACTCTTAATCAGATAGCAAAGTGACATGATTTTTATGAATCCACAATGTAGCCGATAATTAATCACAATTTAGCATTCATAAATACAAATCTGAGCTCCAAATTCTGTACACAATCGTAATACATCATAGTACCATTCAGAATGCCGCGCCTGTGACCGACATCTAATAAGCGAAAGGAAATGGCCAAAAAACACATTTGCATTTTAACAATCAAAATCAATTTACCTAAATTTGGCACACAATGAAACGAGCCAGTAGTTCCTGTTAAATCCATTATGAGCAGACTTGTAATAAAGGTGATTATGTCAACACACTCTAATACAATGAAATGACTACACAAAATAAATTACTAATATTAAGCATAGTTAAAGGACAACAATATTTCTGTCGAGATGGAAAAACCCTAGCTGCTAACGCAGATTCCACATCATTCCAAAAACATGGAGACTATAAACACACATCAGCCAACCATATTCAAAAATGCAAAAAGGCACAGAATATTAGTTAAAATCACTCGTTAATGAAAGACTGAACATACATGTACACATCACATACACAACCACACATTCATACTGCATGAATACGCACTAACTGGTGCAACGTTAGACCTCATAACTCAACAGGCACAAATAAATTGTCAAGACGCAAAGACTACAGCTTTAAGAAAGAAAAACCAGTTTCAACAAAAACACAATTACCGACCCTTCAAAAATCCACAATTTTAAAGTCAATTTAAGAATACTGGAGCCAGTTTTGCGTACAGAAGTTTTTGCATTCGCATCAAGAATGGGAATAAATACAAAATTTGCTGTCACACAAGTCTTAATTATCATGTACATAACAACGAATGCTTAATGGAACATGTCTAATTGGAAATGAAAACAAACCTTTTGTTAAAACTGTGTAATGGCTGGACTGTTTTCATTTCCCATTGATACAGAATAAAAGTATCTCAGTTCCCTATAGACAAGCGGTGGTCTTCTATTTATCTTTTCTTTACAATACAAATGGCAAAAAAAGGCTTGCACAAACATACAAAATAGCAATGATTGTCAGTGACACAGTTCTGATTGCGCTAGTCAAAGTAGCGACACTGACTCAGTTGTCTTATCGCCACATTAGAACGGCCTTGGAAGCAAAGGTTAATATCCTAGCAGAAAAAAGAGAGAAGAGAGAAAAAACTCCGCGTAATGGTGATGAATGCGAACGATGAGCGGAGGAGAGTCACTCTGGATTCGCAGAAACGTCTTCGCCACAGAACGCAAAAACACGGCTTTGCATTAGCAATTCCGGCTCTTTTTCTGCGGAATTGCATTTCGCTTTTTTGTCATTTCCGACCAGAAAAGGTTATTCATCAGAGGAGTATATATATTGAATTGACTCTGCTGGGATCAGGATGTTCACATCTTCCGCTGATTGCTGATAACGATTTTGAAATGTACAAATTCTGCGGATAAAGCTCGGAAGACCACAGACCATTTACGAGCCACGTAGGCAGAAAGAGGAAATTGATTCACCATTTCAAAGAAACGGACAGATTTTTGAGAAATAAAAGAGAGTGCATGTACAAGAATTACCTCTCTTGACCGGAAATGGTTGTCATAAATGTCAGGCCATAAATCTCTCATTGAGATAATTGGATCAAAATTGAAAAATATCTAGTTTGTTGATCTTTTAGAGCTTTTACAACTTGGGAATACAATATCTGTCACAGAACTCATGGACCTTGAACTATCTGAATGAAAATGTGTATGATGCATTAATTGAATCATTTTCATGATTTCAAGTAATGATCATAAGTCATTTGTCATAGTTCTGATATTAAACACAACACCGTTCTTAAACTGCATTAATCTTATCCAAAAACATTTTACAAAATGGCATCCAAAAACATTTAGTGTCTGAAAAATATATGTGTGTGTGTGTGTGTGTGTGTATGCGTGTGTGTGTGTGTGTGTGTGTGTGTGTGTGTGTGTGTGTGTGTGTGTGTGTGTGTGTGTGTGTGTGTGTGTGTGTGTGTGTGTGTGTGTGTGTGTGTGTGTGTGTGTGTGTGTGTGTGTGTGCGTGCGTGCGTGCGTACGTGCCTGTGTGTGTGTGTGTGTGTGTGTGCGTGTGTGTATGTGCCTGTGTACAGTTGTGTCGGTGTATGTGTGTGTGTTGCTAACACCTTCAATCGTGGCCAGTCACCATAATTCTTGTATGTCAAACAGGCAGCCTCAACAATCATGAACAGCCACATTTGCATTATTACATATTTTATATCAATTTTATCAATTTACCTAAGAATGCAATTAAAAAGGTTAAATACTATGTGGTTAACTTATTTGTGACCCCCTCAATTATCCATATTAGCATAGAAGAAGGTATTGCACTGATGAGAAAGGAGTAACTTGACTTCAGCCAACTGACCTACTAGCCCCTCGACACATAATTCACTGGCCTATTTCAATAGGATTTACTCGTTCAATGCCACAACAAATCAACGTAGATTGCACACTAGAGTATGTACTATGCATGCCTAACTCCTAAATCTTTCAAGCTGTTGATATTACATTTCTTAGTCCAAATGAAAAATTAACTTTATTTATGCAACAAACACTGATTTCTGCAAGCAGAATAATTAAATTTTCACTCTCCAACATTAAAGTTTGAACAGTCTTCACTTTAAGTACCAAACTCAGAATATGACATGCAAACAGGGTTCGTACACTTACACATTTTCAGAATTTCCTGACTTTCCATGACACTCCAGATCAGAAAAATGTAAATTTCCATGATCGTTTTCACATTGCTAAAGGTTGTAAATTTACATTATCGAGATACTAGCAAGCTACCAATCAAGGGTCTTTTTGAGAATATCTTCGAATAAATGATTTTCTCTGCCTTTCCAGAAGAAATTGATGATTCCCGGACATTTTTGCTTCTGGATAAATTATTTTCAAATTCCCTGACTTTCCAGAAATGCCCTTATCCGTACGAAACCCATGCAAACGTAAACAGAGTTTTGTTACCACGGTCCTGAAAGGGTTAAAAGAACCGGTAATGTCTTCTAACTGGAGGCAAGTTGAGAATCCGAGGGGATTTCTGCATTAACCTGCTTAATGCCGCTGTCGGTGAATGACGCGACTCTCTCAAAAACCGAAGAAGATCTCCGCAGAATGCGGAGCATGCCAACACCGTGAACCTGGAAGACCTCGGCGGCATGATACGCATAGCTGGCGGAATGGACCGCAAATTTGCCCGCTATGATTTACACGGTGTTTGTGAGAGATGTACACTCGTTGGAAACCCCGGTAGATTGAACGCACTGTGTGGGCTGGATTCCTCCAGCATCATTCCTCTTCTCTCATCAACATGGGTACTTTTCTTTTCTTTTTCTTTTTTTAATTCACTTTTTTTTAGATGAATGTTTGCATGTGAGTACCAAGTAAACATCAATGTTGATCAGAATACATGCATACTTTTCGAGGGGAGTATGTTAGTTTGTGTATGTATTTTTCTGTGCATGCATGTGATTGTTTGGTTGTTGTGTATGTGTGTATTTGTGCGTGTATGTGTATATTTGTGTGTGTGTATTATGTGTATGTGTATGTGTGTGTGTGTGTGTGTGTGTGTGTGTGTGTGTATGTTTTTGTGTGCACATGTATTTGTGCATGTCTTTCTCTATTTACCAATAAGATGAAGATAATTTAGATTTCTAAACTCTATGTGATATAAGGAGTAAATGCTGTAAAGGGTCTACATTTTTTTTCCACAATAAATCTGCTTTGAAATGTATGTATGGCATCATGAACACACACACACACACACACACACACAGAGTCACAGACACAAACGCACACACACACACACACACACACACACACACACACACACAGAGTCACAGACACAATGCACACACACGCACACACACACACACACACATACGTACACACACACACACACACACACACACACACAGCACAAAAGCCGGGAACACAAACACTAACGCGTGTGGAGTTGAATGAGGCTGCAATTACCACCTGACGGAGGGCTCAAAATAGAATCCATGATCAGATATTTCAAACAAGAGATGCACCCTCTCATTTACAACGCACCATATCTCCAACAAAAATACATTTGAACTCGCTACACCACCCCCCCACGCCACATATCCACCCAACACAATCGTGCAGCATATCAATGCGTTCAATTAGGGCATGTTAGTTACATATCCTAAAGGTAGACCAGGTCCTTTATGAGGCATGTGCATGATCAATTTGAGATGGGTTTTGCACATGTTGGTCGTCGACGCAGAGGAATGACGGATAGAACGGATGAATGGATGCAAGCCTTGCGTGCTATTGAACAACAGATCCCGTGCGCGTGTGCTGTAACGCAATTCGTGGCAGGGAAACCACGCTCTGTCACCAGACTACTACCCCGACCGAGAACAATAGCATGTCTAACCGCAGCGAACAGTTGAATAAGGGAAGTGCAAGTTGTCACGCGCGAATTACATCAAGCATCTAAACGGAGTGCCGACTTAGAATATGTCACGTGCAGCAAATAGGGGCAACTGAAATACAAATAAATCAAGAACCAGTGTCCATAATATGACATTTATTGTGACAATTATGGATACCAACAGCAAGAACGTAAAGTGGCATTTTTTCGCTGTTTATCTTGCAAATGGCAGAAATGTGCAATCGCAAAAAGCAGCATTCATAGCAAGAACATATACCAAACATACACTCAACATTATTTGCATATATGTGCAGAAAGTAGACAGTCAACATCACTTATAGTATGTCTGCATACACACAACACAACAAGCAACAACAGGCAACATCCATGGCCAACAACAAGCTAAACACATCACATATATTATACACACTGTTCCTCGCACGGTGTTTGGTGGTGATGCTCCAACATTAGTTGGGTTAATGCTCCCATAGATTTAGTTTGCGAATACTATTGAAAACAGCCCATTCGTTTTTGAAACGAATAATTGTCCTTATTTTACATATTAATCTTTAAGTAAAAATAAATTCTATAGTTGTTTTTTATGGGGGGGGGGGTGGGATGACATATTCGTGGACAAAGGGTTGTCAATCTTTGGAATAATTTTACAAATGATAACACTAGTAACTAACAATAACTAGTAACATCTGATTGCCACGGCATTGCTAGTGATGTGCTCCTCGTCCTACTATCACGCAGACCCATCATTACTTGTTTCATACTGATGTAAGCGGGGGTCATCAGCTCAGGGAGTTGAGGATGATTGCTGTCACTTAAACTCTACAACACCTGTAAGAGATAGAAAAATAAAGATAAATCTGTTTGACTGACATTTTGCCACATCACAGACAAATTCTATCAGTATCTGCACAGTGCACACTCATAGTCAAAAGTAAGCAGTAGCAATTACGATTGTAATTGACATAACAGTCAATGGATCATTTCTCTAAAGAACTTAATTCAACATTCATTTTGTAACTGATGTACTACAAAGCTACATGATTACGCATAATTTAGTGCTGCTTTGCTCTACAATAACTTACTCCAAGGCTGGGGAATTGATCAAAGGAGGAATTATATAAATAAGGTAGCGGGTGCAGAGATTCTAACCTTTGCGCATATGGAAGGGATGTGCGCAGAATAATGTGGCTGCTTGAGCAAGATTCGCTGACTTGTTCCATTCTGATAACTCATTTGTGTATGTTACAAGGTGTGATAGTTTAAAAAAAAATGTGTGTTGTATTAATGATTTTGCAATCACATTGTTTTACCCTGAGGATAAAGTCAGAGTTTCATTCATGTTTGTTGGAATGGAACCTATTACATTAGCAGGGCAGGGCTAGTTCCACAACAAAAAAAGAAGAAAATATGTCATACAACAAGAAACAGATTGGCTGTAATAAATCAATACCGCCACTTTCATTCGGAGTTGGTCTGGAAGTTAGCAAGACTGACAAAAGGATGTGGATAATACAGCAGTATCTGATATCGGTGAATAACTACGCAATATGGAGAATTACAGAATCTTGGAGGCAATGGGTTAATGTCAGTCAAGCAAGCCACATATCATACAAAAGGATGCGAAAGGGTCGACAATTATGATCGGCAACGCTTTACCCACTAACAAATCACATTCATTGCTCCCAAAGGAAGCACCCCATTTTCACACCGCATCAACAGCAATAACAGTTTAATGAAACCACAAAACTAATTAAATGACAAACCGAGGTATATATCTTCCAAGATCAGACAACATTACCAATATCATTGTTGCATTTATGCGCCCCATCCCCCACACCCATCCTAACCCCTCCCCGGGTACCCTTTTCCTCCTTCGTTTCACCAATTATTCCCCTTAAGCACTTTTGCAGATCCTCTCCTCATGGTGGGTCCACTTTAATTGAAGACCGATTCGAACATCAATAAGTGAGAATTGAGGTTGGAGAGATCGTCCAGGGACCAGCCTAATGAAAAGATAATTACTTGTGTGTTTATAGACAGTGGGATGTTAAACCGAGGTGATGGGACCAGGGGATCTGATCAGATGAACCCCGACCATTAAGGTAATTGAAACATGAATGAGTCTCCTTAATGGATGTATATCTTTCTCATATAAAGTCAATTAACAGGATATGGTGAATCATGTTACCAGTTTCAAGGGTCTGATTGGGGGGGGGGGTGTAGGGGTGGAGGGTCAGATTACAACTGTGCCAAAAAGTGTGCAAGTGTCAAGCGATATTGTTTGTTTGAATGATTTACATCTGTCATTTCGAATGCCAATAAGGCATCTCCTCTTGACAATGAAACATTGACAGTAACTGTACTGAGACAAGTTGAAACATAGATTCATAAAAATTTATTTGATTACAATACACACACACACACACACACACACACACACACACAACAAA
>JZLH01S0614554.1:11352-34786 GCA_001188425.1 Eucidaris tribuloides
CTATACAGTCTTGGAGATTACGTCCGGCTCTATGCACGTGTAAATTTTCGCGGCGATCGCGCGATCCGCGGCCGAGATCTGAAGGGGGGGGCCAATAAGCCCCCCCCCGGGCCGTACTGCAATTTCAAAAAGCCCGGGCTGATTAGGGTTAAGATGTATCTCTTTTGTTTTATCTGGCACATGCTGATATTCTGGGTATTGTAAATGGTAAAATAATGATGCATTTGACAACTTTGGATTACACCAGAATATCTATAAGCATGGGGGATTTTGACTGATGTAAGTTATGATTTATCCAGGTAAATTCCAAGTAACAATTCTCAAATCATTTCATCTGGACTTACTTTTTAATTTAGAGGAGAACGGTTTTTCGTCTGATCCAGGACGCTTCATCACCTCATTTGATTTGGTGACGGGAAAATGTTGTTGTCAATCGGTGCAGATGCACTATCGATATAATTGTTTTGTTTTAGACATTGAGGAATTCTCCAGCTTAAAAACTGTACACCCAGGAGAGGTTATGATACAATCCCCCACCTTTGTTAAGTGTAGAGTTCTTGACTTTGGCATAAATGGATTGGCTTCACATCCCCCACCCCCTTCCAAACCAATGACGTTCTTTGTCTAGAATGAACACAAGTGTCTTTGAAACCATGTTTTGATGCATTCAGGTGAGAGTAGACAGCAGAATTGTTTCCCAATGCCCCTGGTCTACGCAACCAAATCAGATGAGCTGATGAAGTGTCCTGGATCAGATGCAAATCCGTTCTCGTAGGATGAGGGATTTGTTTTTTCCTAATACAAGAAGTTAAATAAGTGAACAAACTTACCAAATCTGTAGATTCTAATGGCCTCCATGATTTTGGTGCCCCTGACTTGGGCTCGTAGGAGGGGTACATCCAGCAGGTCACCAGAGGGAGAGGAACCGGGTGGCTTGCCATCTATCATCCTGGCCTCACACAGACCGGCGTCAGCGTGGGGGAGGAAACAGTGGACAAAGTGGAGGCGGGTCCGACGGATACTCTCTATGATGCCATCCTGGATTTGGACGGGAATGACACAAAAATGTATTGTGAAGAACATATTGCAAACACTGGAAGGCAAACATGTGGGAAATTTGGAAAAAATGTCTACTTTTGGTGCTTTCATATTACATATAAGCTTATTATGACAATGCTATATACACAAACAAATACCAGGCTGACTTAAAGACACTGTTTACGATTGTGAAGCCCCATTAGTAAAACAAAAAAAGGTCAAACCTTGATATCTGACCAAACTGATGGTGTTTGAATGGACAAATAAACACCCTAGAACACAAAATGGTAGGTGTACCATTTGAGGAAACTTGATTTGTCTTCTCTTGTGGATCATTCCAGATGCATTTGGTGTAAATCCAATAATTGAATTTAATAGAAAATTAAGTGTAATTGTGCTTATCTCCACTAGGACCCCCCCCCCCCCCCAGCATGTACCCCCTCTTAGGGGCCACATGTGGGCACCCTGGGCATTTTCACAAGGAACAATTATTTGTCACATATAGGGCATCTACACACACTGTGACTTGGCTCAACTATTTCTGGATCTAAAGAAGATGTTACATGACCTACTTTTGGCCCTTAGGGGCCCTGCCCCTGAATCCCAAGGGGGGCCAGGGGTACCCTTGGAGGAAAATTGAATCCTTGACACCTAAGGATCATTTCTATCAAGTTTGGACTAAATCTATATCATGCCTTTTAAAGGAGATGAAATTGTGAAAAATTTATGCCCGCCGCATGACTAACGATGAATGGCACACAACGTACAACGGACAAAAAGCGGTCAAACCTTCAGCTCAGGTGAGCTAAAAACCTACCACTTGATATTTGGCTTGTAGACACAGTGATTTCCTCTTGATGGCTGCAGTACCACTAGTCCATGCCCTCCTGATACTGGAGGCACGACGGAGGGAGGAGCTGCCCTCTATACCGGCTACTGATCCTACCATGGAGCTGGGCAGGGATCCGGACAGACTGATGAAAAGACGACTGATGTTAGGTCTGAGGAGAAAGAAATATATAGAGAATATATAACCATTATTATTATCATCACCTTCATCCTCATCATCATCATCATCGTCATCATCATCATCTCCATCACCATCAAGTCTGATGGAGGGTGGAGCTGCCTTCTATGCTGGCCACTGACTCAACTATGGAGCCAGGGCGGCTGATGAAAAAAGTCAAAAGACGACTGATGTTAAGTCTGAGGAGAAAGAAAAACATGGAGAATATCATCATCATCATCATCATCATCATCATCATCATCATCATCATCATCATCATCATCTCCATCATCATCAAGTGTGACAGAAGGAGGAGCTGCCCTCTATGCTGGCCACTGACTCAACCATGGAGCCAGGTGGCTGATGAAAAGACGACTGATGTTAGGCCTGAGAAAGAAAGATAAACATGGAGAATATATAACCATCATTATCATTATCATCATCATCATCACCATCATCATCATCAGCATCATCATTATCAGCATCATCATTAAGCCTGACGGAGGGAGGAGCTGCCCTCTATGCTGGCCACTGACTCAACTATGGGGCTGGGGTGGCTGATAAGACATCTGCGACGTTAACTTTACCTACTAATTATGCAACGTAATGTTTATTTCTGTTTATTAGGTTTGTTATTGTTATGTATGTGTACAATTGCAGTTTTTCCAAATAGTCAGGTGGCTTAGTGTAATTACCGTTATTTGGTGGATAAAAGCACCATTTTTGGTACAGAGCTTCCTTATGGCCTAACTTTTGATTTTAGAAGGGGTGCCACCCAAACCGGGTTCGGGATCAGGGTCAGGGGGGGTATGTTGGGGATGACCCCCTCCCATGGTACAGAAATGTTGATTTTATGCAAATTATGTGAGTTGTATGATGGAAATAATCACAAAGATACTCATTGATGATGTGATGAAATGGAACAGGAAGCCCCGGGGGTAGCCTAACCCCCGCGTTCCCCATGACACCCCCCCCCCCCCTTGGCTATGTACATAGGATTGTAGGCACAATATTGCTGTTACAAGGTGGATAAAAGCATGATTTTGGGTATAGAGCTCTCTTATGAACTAACTTTTGATTTTAGAAGGGGTGCCACCCAAACCGGGTTTGGGATCAGGGTCAGGGGGTAATGTTGGAGATGACCCCTCGCATGGTACAGAAATGTTGATTTTATGCAAATTATGTGGGCTGTATGATGGAAATTATGCACAAAGATGTTTATTTATGATGTAATGAAATAGGACAGGAATGTCCCGGGGTGCAACCCTATACCGCACGCAATGCCCTAAGACCCCCCCCCCCGTGCGCCTTGCGGCTCTGTAAATAGGCGTGTAGCGAAAATATTGGCGTTACAGGTGGAAAGGCACCATTTTTGGTGTAAGGGCTTCCTTAATGAACTAACTTTTGATTTTAGAAGGGGAGTCCATCCCAAACCAAGTTCAGGGAACAGGATCAAGGGGGCATGTGAGGGTGAATCCCTCCAATGATACAGAAACGTGAATTGTATGCAGAGTGTATCATATTAAAGAGCTGTATAATGTGATTAAATTTCAAAAACAGGACGGAAAAGCCACGGGGTGTAACCCAACCCCTGTTCTTCATCCATGTAGATAGCCGTCAGTTTACCCCAAATATTGCTGTTGCAAGGATGGATAAAAGGCACCATTTTTTGGTATGAGCTTCCATGTGGACAAACTTTTGACTTTAGAAGGGGAGCCACCCAAACCGAGTTTGGGATCGGGGTCAGGGGCATGGTGGAGGTAACCCCTCCATGGTGTAATAGAAATGTGGATTTTTATATGCACATAAACTGAACAAGAAAGCATCAGGGTGTACTCCCCAAGCTTCCCCACATCCTCATACCCCCGCATGCCAAGACATCCCACCCACACCTTGGGCATGTAGATTGGTGTCTAGCCTAAAAGAGATATCAATCTTTAATAGTCAAACATTTGATAATACGCAGAGCATTTACCAGGATGGAGAGGAATGTGAATAGGTTTCATAGATGGTTATATTCAAAAATCAAAATACATGTACCCCTTATTAAGTAAGGTAAGGAAAGTGGCTTTAACGACAACAGAAAAGGGGCCACTTTTTAAGAAGGAGGACACTTTTTTATGTAAAGAGGGTATTTTCCTATTTAATAGGGACACTTCACACTATGAGGGGAACTCTCCAATTCAAAGGTGCACTCTTCCTATTTGAAAAGGGTAGATTCTGTTTAAAAAGATAGCATTATTAACTCTCCATAAATGGGAAAATTCCACATTTATGTAAAAGGACAAGTTTAAAATGTAAAATGGCACTGCCCCATCCGCGCTATATACCGTTGCGTCTGCTACACATCATTGTAACCCCACCCACATCCTGACAATATGATCTTCGATTTCTGATAACGTTAGTTTTAAAAAATTATCATATTTTCCCTTTTTGTTTACAGGGGACATAGGTTTTTATAGCACCCCCCCCGGATGGCTGTGGACCACCATCCCCTCTCCTTCCATGAACCCTATTCACCTCTTCTCCATTCTGGTAAATGCTATTAGTATTATCAGATGTTGTGTGTTTCCTTGTATGTATTTTGGCTAGGTGACCCATCTACATGACCAAGCTGGTGGTATCTTGAGGTATGTGGGGCTAAGAAGGGGAAGTGGGATCACACCCGGGACCTTCCAGTTCTGTTAAACTATATCACATCGTAAATTGATATCGTTGTGCATACTTTCCGTCATACAGCTCACATACTGTATATGATACTCTGCATTAAATTCACATTCTGTAGAATCTGTACCAATGAGAGGGCGTTACCGCCCACATCCCCCTCTCCAACTCTGATCCCCGATTGTGGCTTCCCCTTCTAAAAATCAATTAGTTCATAAGGAGCTCTATACCAAAAATCGTGCTTTCTCTCCACCCTGTAACAGCAAATATTTGGCTACAATCCTATCTACATAGCCGAGGTGTGTGTGTGTGTGGGGGGGGGGCGGCGTGTCTTGAGGCATGGCTGGGTTAGGGTTACACTCCGGGGCCCTCCTGTTCCATTTTCATCATATCATCAATCAATATCTTTGTGTCATAATTTCCATTATATAGCACACAATATATGATACAATTGCATAAAATCAACATTTCTGTACCATGGGAGGGGTCATCCCCACCAATACCCCTGACCCTGATCCGAACCCGTTTGGTGGCTCCCCTTCTAAAATCAAACGTTAGTTTAAAGAGCTCTATACTAAAATATCGTACTTTAATCCACCTTGTAACAGCAATATTTTGCCTACAACCCTATCTACGTAGCCGGGGGGGGGGGGGGTCTTGGGGAACGGCGGGGGTTAGGGTTACACCCCGGGGCCTTCCTGTTCCATTTCATCATATTATCAGTAAGTATCTTCGTGCATAATTTCCATCGTACAGCTCACATAATTTGCATAAATCAACATTTCTGTACCATGGGAGGGGGTCATCCCTAACATACCCCCCTGACCCTGATCCCGAACCCGGTTTGGGTGGCACCCCTTCTAAAATCAAAAGGTAGTCCATAAGGAAGCTCTGTACCAAAAATGGTGCTTTTATCCACCAAATAACGGTAATCCAAAAAATTGGCGTTAAGCCACCTGACTAAAAGATCTGCCTTGTCAGGCTTCTACAACCCTTATTGATCTCCCACATCCACTGAAATGTCTAACGTTATCATCTGCGTGCTGTAAATCATGTTTGACTATACCATGTTTTGGATTGTATGTGGACATTTGCACCTGTTCTACTTGTAATATGAATGTTTTCTTTTTTTCAAAGTGATGTGAATGAATTGAAAGTGAAAGTATAGAGAATGTACAAGTCATTAAAAAACCTATGAGTCTGGACCTGTTACAGGACTTTTATCAACTACACTCACTTTTGTGATTCCTGCAGGACTATGGATGCATTCCGTACTGATGGATGTTCCCTGGCTATCTTCAGCCAGTTGGTGGCGTTGTACGTGACGGGAACGGTTCCCTGGAAGTGGTTCAGGACAAACGAACACTCATGGGGACCCTTCCTAATAGCACCGTCCACTTCGGAAGAAAACAGAGAAACATTTACAATTAAGAAACTACACAGGAAAACCAAGATGTGAACTGAGTACTTTGATATGTTAATTTAAATAGTACTATTGTTCTTTTATTATGTTATTGTTGTTTTCCAAAAATATAACTGGATGCCGGTAACTTAACAAAAAATTGACAAATTCCATTGCGTTGGTATAGAACCAGAAGGGCATTAACACTGTACAAAGTCAATGACATTAATGCCCTTCTGGTTGTCAACATGAATTGCGTTAACGCCCTTCTGGTTCTATACTGACAATTGCTTCTGTCAGCTTAGGAATTTGGTTTGGTCACTGATATTTTCATACATTTTAAAGGGTAAAGACATTATTGAGAGAAGTAAAAAAATACCTCTCACACCAAACTGATTGAAAGATATACCAAATATACACCAGCTGGAGTGGATCTCCTGGCTGGAAGGATTTGTCTCGAGTTTCTTTGATTAAGGAGAATCAAGCATGAACAGGCCAGCAATTTAATTCTCTCGAGGCTCAGGAGAATTAAACCCCATAGAAAGCTATACAAATTTGTCTGTCACAAGGCATATTGATGGAAGTTATTTCAAAATAGTCAACTTTTGACTACAAAATTTTCACACAGTCAGTAGAATCCTTGATTCTACAATAGTTTTTACCCCACGATGAGGACTACCCCCAATCATGTCATTTACCTTAAATTACATAATTAGAAATGAAACAGGTCAGCGGCGATGTGAAATTAGTCATGCAAAGTGTGCAAATGCAGTATTTACTTGTTTGTTTGTTTGTTTGTTTGCTTGCTTCTTCGTTTTTTATGTTTGTTTGGGTTTTTTTTTTTTGGGGGGGGGGTAAGGAACCAGAAATAGCTGGTCCCCAAACTAAAGCTAAATTGATGAGATCCACTATAACTTATAACCCGAAAGCACGATGCCTCTGGCACCTTCGGTGCAGAGGATTAAAAAGTCACATCACACATGAAAAACATTCCATTTTTTGTAGAATTAATATTTCCCATCCCCTTTACTCAACAAAAGAATAAGGGTACCTAAATAAAACTGCGGATTACATTATTCTCTGATGATTACAAACTTACCAACAGGAATTCATGGGGGTGGGGGCACTGTCATTACAAGGTGTACACTGTGCACATGTATGGACTTTCAAAATGGATCCCGAACAAGTAATTATCTGTCCATCTCAGAATAGCTTAAACAAGTATTCAAGTCTGAAGAGATACCCTTTTAAAGTCAACCTTCTGTTAAAAGTATACCCTTTTTTCCTGATTTTGGCAATTTTGATACACTTTCCACTGTATGCCCGTACATTGCCCAACCATGAAAAACAACCCTTTTACATGTTTTTTTCACATGTGCATGGTGTACACCTTGTAATGACAGTGGCCTCCCGGAGAATTTAAAGTCTGTGTTTTGAATTTGCACACCAAACCATTTTTGTCAGATATGATCCATTTAAAGATAGGCACATAAAAATGCATTGTTCAAAATTTTGGGATTCTTATGTTGTTAAGTTTTTGAAACTTTTAAACGAGAAACCATATGAAACTAGGAGATTCATGAAGTTGTATTTTGTAAACTTGGTTTAGGTTTCAGACACTGGATGTAGCTTGCACCCCATAATTTTGAATTTGGTATAGAGTCCAACCATAGCGCAGATTGCTTGCCAATCGTATAACTGCACTGGTGTAAGTTTTTGACCTCGAGCTTTGATCAGCAGGTATTCAGTTTCACAAGATGATACGTTGTTCAGGTCTGGCAGTCAGACTAGTTTTAACGGTTTTATAAAATTTTTATTCAGTGAGCTACGAGTCACAGCGATACGTTATGCATTGTGTTTGAATTTCATCAGCATTTAATTTCAGCATTTAATAAAGTGGAGCCTGATCAGTTTGTCACGGACGGACATTTAACAAATTCTGAAAGTTTAAAGGCTTGTAAAAATTAAGTAGTGAAATTTGTCAAGTTTGTGTATGGTTCATTGTGAAGAGTATCACTGAAATTGTTAAATGTTCATAGAATTTTGTTGCCATGGTTACCTACTAAAGATAGAATCCATTAAATATTCAATGTCACGGACGGACAGGATAGAAATGGGTTTCTACACTTGTCAATGATATTTTGTTGTTTCTATCTAAACGAAACAACGCTGACAATTTCTTTTTATTGCAGATGTTAGTCTAATACATTGACTTCCCTGACATATGTATGTAATTTTGAAGCAAGCTGTAACTTTTAATAGAAGGACAAGAAGTTTTGTCACGGACGGACATTTCCAGTGTCACGGACGGACATTTGGTGTCACGGACGGACATTTTGTGTCACAGATGGGCATTTTCCCAATTAAAATTGATATTTCAGCCCAGCTTCCAGTACTCATATCTCTAATAAACTTGAAAAGATGAAAAAACTAGAAATTTTGTGTGTCCACAGGACACAGATGCCCCAGCTATAATGCAGTCAGTAAGCATTTCTTATTGAGTGTGGGGAAACCATTTTGCATGGGCTGTGACCTATGTCCCTTGACCTGCAGACTCCAACTTGAACACAACTTGTATTTTAGTTTCATCTACCTACATACCAATTTTATTTAAATTCTGTCTAATATTTATCAAGTTATCACCCAAAAACCAATTTGCATATATAATGAGCTGTGACATTTGACCTTTGATTTGCAGACTACAAATTCGAACTTGACCTGTATTTTAGTGTTAGCTACCTACATACCAATTTTTTTTAAATTCCATCAAATATTTATTAAGTTATCATCCGGAAACCAATCTGCATGTATATTGAGCTGTGACCTTTGACCTTTGACTTGCGGACTTCGAATTTGACCTTTACCTGTTTTTTTTTATGTGATCTACCTAAAAACCAAAAATATTTAAAATCCGCCCAGTATTTTTAAAGTTATCGTGCGGAAACCAATTAGGTGGATGAAGGGAAGGACGGATGGACAGGTGCAACGCTTAATGCCCCCTCAAGATTTAGTCTGCGGGGGCATAAAAATACTCGTGTGTGAGTGTGTGTTGGGGGAGGGGGTTATGTGGGGGTGTATTTATGAATTACAATACCATTTATTGGATTTATGTGATGAAATATCTCCCGAAAGTGATAAAGCACATTTACAAAATCATTAAATTAGAAATCCACTACATGTACCATTGCAGTATAATGCACTTGTCCGTCTGTGACAAAAATTTTGTCCGTCCGTGATATTTTCAAATTCATATTTAGTATATAAATATTTAATTGACCTGGGTTTCATACATACACATTATAGGTCTTTTGTTAGTGAGATAGCTCAGCATGTTTTTGTTTAAGTTCATTGCTCCAGCATTAGAACAAAAAACTTTTAAATTTTCTTTCTGTCACGGACGGACAAATTTGCATAAACATGAATAGAACAATGTGGTATGACCATTCTTGTTCAAATATTTCACAATATTTTTCTGCATTTTAGCAAACTGGTGTTTCATCTATAATTACTTGCAAACAAAACTCAAAATAATCTAATGATTGTCAAAATAGGACCAAATCAATATTTCTCAAAAGTGTCCGTCCGTGACATCAGTGTTCAACACCCCTACTCGAAAGTGAGTCATTCAAGTCGCTTTCCGGACCTTACCAAATAAACAAATATGGATTTTAGTAACTTTAGATATCAATGAAAGATTCGGCAGTGATTACATCATAAGAATATAAAAATGAATTTTTTACCCCAATGCTCACTTTAATTGATCAGGCTCAGTGTCTTTTCAGCTCTAAAGCTTTTGTAGGAGGTGATGATTTCTGCAAATCTTTACATCATTAATGATATACGCTTATGTGGTTGATAGTTTCATTTCAAGGTTTTCAAATCAGGAACAAAGTCTTTAAAGGGGGCGGGGTTCAGGTGTTTAGGTCACGCTTACACTAGTAACAGGCCTTCAACTCTGCTTGGTTGAAAAAGTAGGAGGAAAGTAGGAGCAAAATTCTCCAAAAAGTAGGAGAACAGTAGGATTCAATCCATCAAAGTAGGAGGAAAGTAGGATACCTATAAGTAGTGGAGTAATAACCCTGAAGAAAATGGAAACATACGGAATATGCGGGAGAAAATTCTAAGATTGGCGAAAAAAGCGGAAATCCGTGGAAACAACCTGTCCTTCACAACCAGGTGATGATAAGACTACTCAACTCCAAAAAAATATTTAACCTATCACAAAGGGTGGGTTTTTTGACAAAAAGTACGAAAATAAGGATTTTTAGGGGAAAAATAGGAAAATTAGAATCTTCCCAAAAAAGAACAAGAGAAGGAAAAGTAGGAGCAGTTGAAGGCCTATAGTAATGGCCCTGCAACTCACATCTATTGGCCTCCTCATGGTAATGAATGAAGAGTCTCTCCATGAAGGTTTCATCCGTGGCTCCAGGGAAGATAGATTCCTCATCCAGCAGCCACAGGATGCCTTTCTGATCCGTGTTCCTTAGGTCCAGGTTGGATGTCCGGATCTGGAATAAATCAGCAACATAAGATTCAAAGAATTGTCATATGGAATTTGAGTCTTTTCACAAATCATTTTATCACAAATTCCAGTAAAGCATAATCATAACTTCCTCAAATTGAGCTATAACAGGTAGGGTTTCCAGAATTTCATGGAAACATAATCCCTGATCTTTCTCTGGTGGAAGTTTAAATTCCAGGATCATCATTTTGACCCATTGTTTGTTTCGCCCATTTCTTTTTCACCTTGTATCCATACCATGGGAATAAGACAAGAAAGTCAGACCAGTGGGCAAATAAGATTTGAGGGACTTTTCTCATATTCCCTGACTTTTCCCTGACTGAAAAAAGGGAAGTAATTTTCCAGGTTACTGACTACCCTACCATAAGTTGATTCCAATGTACTCTTTTCACACTTTATTTGGCGGAGGTATAATAAAAGTTAATTCATGCACCATTTTATTGATGAGACTATTCAATTAGAGTTTTCTTTAGTATGCTCCTTGATAACTCCCAATTATGGTAGGTATCAATCCTTATGATGTACTTTATACAAGCAGTGTCACACATCAAAATCCCAACCTGATTTCTCATGTTTACAGTACCCTTCAAAGTCATATTCATTAGTTTGAGCTAATTTGCATCAACAATGCAGTCATCCTCACTAATATTAGTAATGGTAATTTATATCAATAAAAGAAACTTCATTATAACAATCAATCATTCCTAGAGTACTGTAAAACACTCAATTTTTGCAAAATTAAACTTTCGCGAATAGGTGCCGACGGCTGTTTTGCATGCCTGAATCTTTCACGAATCTGTGATCCAAGTCTTGAATTGCCATTCTGAAAGATGTGTAAGACACAAGCTTTCAAATGCATTTATCTTTTGTAAATCTAAAGTTAAATGCTCACAAAAACTTCTGGTTTTACAGTAGTTGCTAGAAATTTTCTTACCAGTCCTTGCTGCTTGTCAATCAGATTCACCATAAGAGACGATGACGACTCATTATCATTCTCCACATCACATTCAATGTTCTCCTAAAATGACAAAAGGAAAACAAAAGAATAATCAATTACTATGATCATACACTCATGACAAATATTTGGCATTTGTTTTCACTTGCAAGTATAGCAAAGCTGCTACCCTCTCCTGACCGAAAAATGTACTGATGCACAGTAAATATCCTATTTTGATGGCAAAAAATATATTTTAGTAAACACGTGGGTATTTTACAGAGATTTCACATAAGTATCAAATTATAGAGAAAACACTTTTTACATTAAACATTCATATTTTCTTATTTGAATGATGAAAAATATACTAAATATCATAAAAATACAAGTTGCAGCTCTGGTATAGCTATTGCTTCTCCTCGCTGAATTTTTGTGTTTTAGTAAGTATTCTCATTTCCAATCTGGAGCCAATCTTGAGATTTTCTGGAGATGTTTCACATTATTTTGCTTATGATATACATCACAAGGGCAGCTTAAAATCTCTTAAACCTTGGGTTACACCGCCATAACACCTCTGAGAACGGTCTCAACCTTCACTGGTGTGGTTAAACCACTGTCACACGAACCTTCTCACGTTTGGAAGAGCAGCTGATACCACCAGCAACAGTTTAGCCACACCCGCTGTGTGGTCAACGGTTTCCCCATACTTCCAGGCGACGTGGCTCGCATGTTTAGGTAAGCTATGTAACATCTTGTGCGAGGCCGCTTTTGGAATGCTTGTGTGGTTAGACTGCACTCAAAATTGTCTGGGAACGGTCTCAACCTACCTCTGAAATTGGTCCAATAAAGACCCTTTAGGCACGCTTTTGGTCCACTTTAGGGTTGGCTGTTGTGGTTACACTGCGACTGAAACATTCTGAGTTTTGAAGCGCTTTTTACAGGTGGTGTTGTCGGGGTCTCAAGAGTCCAGCGAAGTGACGGTCATATTTTGGACTCACACACAGATCAATGCTGTTGTCAGAATATCCACAACCAGTACAGAAGTTTTGTCCTATTTTGTCTCTGTCAATGATCAAACATGCTATGTTTCCCCAAATTCTTACCTGAGCATATTTGTCTTTCTGCGACGTAAACGTTGACTCGTGGAAGAGGAGCTGCAGTCTCTCCTGGGCGTAATTGTTGCAGAGATCCTGGAAGTTAGCACCCGCCTCACGACCACAAGACTCGGGATTTTGGAGACCAGGGATGTCGATGATGAGGATGGACGACTTGGTACGATGGGTGGAGGACAGTGCCCTGAGGGAGAATAGTGAAATATTAACAAGAGCATGAATTTAGATACTGAACTTTATGTTTCTTTGAAATTCAGACTATCTATGTGTGATTTTGCAAATGTAGCATTTTTTATTTTTGCTTCATTTTTTTTTCTTTTTGCTGTCAAAAAATGCAAACTACTATCATGTTTATGTTTACATTTACTTTCCATGTACTGGTAATGCAAATGTTTCTCAGACTGACCACCTCTGGGAGGTGGTTATTGCTGTGTTAATCCATGTAACTTTCCTGTGGAAACACAACTGTGCCAGGCAGAAGTAGGGGTCACGATGTGTACCCCAGAAGTGTATTACATTCTCACATCATTTTCGATTTCACCAGCTCATGGTAATACTCGCTATATTTTTTACATGAATTAATTCAAAAGAATAGACTCTAAATTACTATGCTATCACAATATGTCAGTTTGACCACAATGCATTGCGATGTCAAAGATTGAATTTCTTGACTTTTGATTGACACAGCATTTGCTTGACTTGAAACACGGAATCAGTATATTGCACTCTAGGGAAACAGGATGGTTTAACGGTGAAACATTTTTTTTTTATTCCGGAAAAGATAATCCATGCTCCACTTTCTTTCTGTGGAAACAAGCTGTTTGAATATTTCAATAAAGGATAATCTACCGACCTGTTGATAAGCGACACCACAGCGTTGACCAGCTCGGCATACAGTCCAGTCATCATACCATCCAGGGCATCGCCAGCCACACAGCTGGCCTCCCCACCGTCCGACGGCATGGCCCTCAGGTTGGTACGGGTAGGGGTCCCGCCCACCTTGGGGCTGAAAGTGTTACGGGCCAGATCCTCTACCAGCACACCCAGCAGGTTGGCCGACTTCTGGGCCTCTGAGGGGTTCAGGAATTGGGCTTTGGTGCTGCCTGATCCTGATATATTTGGAGAAAAGTGTACAAAATTGAAGTTTTTGAAGTAAATAGCATGATTGGAGATAATCTTCAACTTGGGGTAAAACTCGCATTAAAACTATTCTAGAATCAACTAGACTATACAAGGATTCTGCTGTAAAAATCCTCTGGTCAAATGTTGATTCATTTTAAAAGAACTACCATCAGTATCCATTATGACAGACAAATTTGTTGTGTAGCTTTCAAAGGGATCAATTTCTATTGGGGCACGAGAGTAATTCAGTACTGGTATGTTCATGCTTGATTTTCCTTTAAATAAACAAATTCGAGACAAATCCTTCCAGCCAAGATTTACACTCCACATAGTGTATACATTAGTATATGTCCAAACTCATTTGCTTGTTGAGGCACTAACAAGTGTTCCCAATATAACACCAGCCTTTATGATCATTTCAAACAATTATAAACCTACATACATGTAAGAAGTACATAATACACAAAGGCTTACAGTTCAATCACATAGTCACTCGATCAAAGCATCTTTATTTGGGTGGCTGAATTATGATTTTTTTTTTTTAAGTGCATCCGGAAAGAGGAACAAAAATCTGCTTAATAAGATATGCTTCACTGCAATGAATGCAAATATAATCATCTGAACAATAATTATTATAATGTCACTTTCTGAATAAACCATCAGTTTCAACCACTAACTATAGTACTTGTGTGACCTTGCATACAATCCCCATGGGGCCCTTATTAATCACCTACAATCTCTTCCTTTCCTTTTTATCAAATTTTTAAATGCAACTTAGTCTTTATTTTTCCTGACAGTTTTACAATCAAGTCCACTAAATCCACAAATTTCTTGGTCCACTGGACAACATCTAGCACAGTTGTTGGGACTAAGGACCACTTACAATCAGAAATCAGAATCATTTGTTTACTTGTTTGTTTATTAACAGCTCATTAGTAAACAGGTGCCTGTAGATGCGCATGACATGAGGCAACCATCATGCATCGTTCCACCGCACGCATCAGTGATCGGTTTACCTTGGGGTTTGTTTACCAGTTATTTGTGTTTACTTGAGCGTGTGTTAAACTGTGTATTTGTCAATGGAGAATCCAATGCATATCTGTGAGGTATACAAATAGCTAATATTGTTCAGACTTCTCTTGTTATAGATTAGCTGTACAGGAATTAAGCCCCATATCTACACATCTATTGTAGCAGATACTATGAAAGTGATAAGAAAAGATACAGGTAAACAAAGATTAGAACCTCCAAATGAAAGAAAACCAAACACTTAAAAATCCAATTATTTCATAAAAATTGTGTATGTTTTACTAATTTTTTTTCAGTACCTAGGTGATTGACTTGTACGGTATCTCAGTTTGACAAAGGAGGCCACACTTTTCAATATATCATTTGAATATGATTGAAATGCATCTTTTAACTGCATATAAAAATGGTTGAAAAAACTAGTTTCCAAATCACTCATCATACCCAGGAACTATACGTTAAGCTATTTCATCAGGTTCTCTTCAAAGGTGGAGCTGTGTTCTATTACTAAATGTGATTTATATGCACATGTGAAAGTAAAACCAATTCATATGGCCTGAGGACATACACCAGAAAGTTTTATGGAGTTTAAAAATAGTTACTTCATTATTGTTTCCTTACTACTTACATGTACATGCCCTACTTGTAGGAAATTCAAATTAGTCTCAGTTTCTGATATAACAGAATCACAATTGACAGATTTTACATATTTAAGCTAACTTACAATAGAAGCCCTACATGTTATTTATTGTGTTAAATTATGTTTATGCATTGTAGATTTCAACACCACTGCACATTTACTGAAATCTAGTGGAACAAACTGCATCTTGAATAGAAATGCTGGCATTATGGATGTGCTATATAAAATGCATATCATTTATTGAATTGTCATTAAAAGAAGGTTGTATGTCAGGGAGTTCATACAAGCTGACTTTGGTCTACGCAGTCACAAATACAAAAGAATGTAATGCTGTGTAGACACGGTAAATTCCAATGAAAGTCTCAATCACTTAATCCTTTGAAGGTATTTGGGCTTACACACTTGACTAATTTATAACTGCTCTATCCAGTGTCTGGTAAATGTTTGATTGACAGTCAGTAACATCCATAGTTCTTGACATATTTGGTATTTTTATTTGTTTCCCCCACAGTAGGTACATGAATGATTGACACCACATGAACTAATTCTTCTACCAATAAACAAATTCTCACTCTTGTTTACTGTTTGTCTTTTAATAACCCACTTTTAAAGTTTATCACCCCACTGCCCTCACCATCATTGATATAACACATCACCACAGCCATTTCCATGGCCACCATAATATCACCACATACACAACCACAACCCCCACACAATTCTACAGAGGGGGTGGGGGTGGAGCACATACAGTATGTGTAGCCTTGAAATGAAGCCAGAGATTTGGGGTCAACTGTGTGGTACTGAGTTTATGTGGTTTCTAGCATTATTACTTTTACCTTTACCTTGAAATTTACCAATATATTGACATGCATTCCACACATTTCATAAATGCATCACACCACAAATCATTATTTATTCAATGCATTAGTATCCCGATTGATCTACTCAGAAAAATATTTATTCATCATGTATCTACAGTATCTATATGTTTACTGCTGCTGTTGTTGTTGTTGTTTAATTCATTATTGCAGCCCTTACTGTCACAATGGCTGGTATCCAGGATGTAAAATTTTGTACGATAAACAGTTGTTGTTTGTTTATTTGTCTGTTTTTACATCTGTCTTTGAACTATTTGTTCTGCAGCATATTTGTTTCATGCCATTGCTTCTTCAATGCAAGGAAATAGGGCATTATGTGGAACATATTTCAGCATCAACTTGTACTCCAGTTTACCTTTTACTAGTTATCTAGTTTATTAACCAGTGATTAGCTGTGTACATTTCACTTCCCCAGCAGCCCCTAGATGTGTATAATAGCAGTCAGTGTGCACTAGAGAGCTTTACACTCTTCCTCAGAGAGCCCCACACCGATCTGCTAACTGGTTAACTAGTTACTAGTTAATTAACTGGTAGCTAACTACTTACTTTTCACAGCCTCAGCAAACCCAGATGTATGAGTGCAGCCAGGGTGCACCACAGAGCTTTGCACTTTTAAGAAAACCCAAGACTAACTTGTTAACTAGCCGATTGTTTACTAGGTTATTGACCAGAGTTTAGTTGCTTACCTTTCATGGCCCCGGCAGCCCCTAGATGTATGATTGCAGCCTAGCTTGTGCACCAGAATTTTACACTCTTCCTCAGAGAACCCCAGAATAACTTGTTTACTAGTTAACTAGTTTAATAGTTTGTTAACCAGAGTTTAGTTGCTTTCCTTTCATAGCCCCAATAGCCTTCAGGCGGAAGATTGCAGCCAGGGTGCACAAGAACTATGCACTCTTCAACAGAGAACCAAACAATAACTTGCTAACTAATTAACTAGGATATTAACAAAACATAAGTTGCTTACCTTTCACAGTCCCATCAGCCCCAAGATATATGAATACAGCCAGGGTACACCACAGTGCTTTACACTCTTCCCCAAGAGAACTCCAGAATAACTTGTTTGGTAGTTACTTGTAACTAGTTTACTAGTCAATAAACTAGTCTTTAGTTGCTTACCTTTCACAGCTCCAGCAGATCCCAGATGAATGATGGCAGCCAGGGTACACCAGAGAGCTTTACATTCTTCTCCTGAGAAGCCCAGAATTTGGCAGGAATTCAGGACCTTAGCCCACATGGCTTTAGCATGATCTACGTCTTCACCCTGAAATTTTTGAAAGAAAAACATATCAGTTAAGCTCAATTCAAATTTTAAATACCAAGTAATCAAAATATTCAAAAGAAACTTGTCTTAACCCCTTGGGGACGACAGGCTTGTACAGAAGCCCAGTAAATCACACACTCAGAGACAACCTGCTTTCATAGAATCCCAGAAAATCTGACCTTTTCATTCAAACAAAATGTTATATTGCCTGAATGCTTCTGTCCCATAAAATACATATCTTTGACCAGAATGGAGAATATCATCTGTGGGTATGAGATCATTGAGATGTACTGGGCTTCTAAACAAGCTCCTCGTCCCCACTATGGTTACTTGATGTATGTAAGGTAGATGCAAAAATACATTCTAAGCAAGGCAACTCACATACAGAAATAAAAAATGCATGGTAAACTTATGAAATCAGTCTTGATTTAAAATCATTTACATTTTGATATTTTGACTTTCCAATATATAAACTTGTCGTGAAATGTGCTCAAATACACTGTTTTTATTTTGTATGATGAGACAATTTTATAATTCATTCCCCTGTAAATCACATTTAATTTATCTGTATGATAATCTCCAATAACAAGGATCATGCTGCTTATCAATGCACCTGCCTTAAAATTTTACCAATTCATCCCTTTATTTAAAGATAGGGTTATTCTTTTGCACGTCAAAAAACATCTATATGAATCAAATCAGCTGAAATCATATCCAATGTGAAGATTAATATAAATAAACACCTCTCATAGAGACTTGGGGTAAAATATTTAGTTTTGGTTAAAATCTGCGACGGGTTAAACTTCATCCTTTTTCCATTTGCTCAGGAGCAAATTTAAAAAATCCGCGACGTCAAACGTGCACGTGCCGTTCAAAATGGTCCGATCAGCTCCGTTAGCCAAATGGTCGCGCAGGGATAGCCGCATTGACCAATCAGAGCGCTCTGCTCGTCTTGCTACGGTGTCACAGTAACCGTGATTCGCATTTTGAGCAAAATTGAAACTCACAGAAAGAACAACATTCTGGTAACATCGTCGTTATTAGTTTTTCTCATAAAACAACAAATTCATGACGTATGGATCTCAGATTTTCAACACAACATTTGTAAGTACTAAACTACCGTTTGGTATTGATAATAGGGAAATAATGACTTGCAAATCCCTAACCCAATCTTTAAAGGGAGAAGGCGCTAGCAACTAACAGGAATAAGTTAAGAAAAATATTTGGTTCTTGCCAACCAATCAGATGCACATGCACTGCATGGAGCTGACATCCGTGACCACATGCATGCCACACGACGGTGTTAGCCGCACCGTGGTAATGTATGCACTGTTTGATTTGTAAGCTCCTCCCCCTATAGCTGTTTCTGCAAGTTTTGTCTTAGGTAAAACTTACAAAGACGTAAATAAACACAAATTAACTAATTTATACGGCCTTGATGAGGGGAGTATCACACAGTACCCCTTATTTAGGCTGTTTTTGTCACCATGTACCATAATTCTCACAATACTCACAATGTCATTTTTATTCTTAACTTATGCCTGTTAGTGCTGGCACCTTCTCCCTTTAAGTATGTATGTATGTATTGTATGTATGTATGTATGTATGTATGTATGTATGTATGTAGTTATGTATTTTATTTATTTATTTATAGGCCTGATGAGGGGGAGTATCACACAGTACCCTTATTTTAGGCGTTTTTGTCACCATGTACCATAATTCTCACAATACTCACAATGTCATTTTATTCTTAACTTATTGCCTGTTAGTTGCTGGCGCCTTCTCCCTTTAAGTATGTATGTATGTATGTATGTATGTATGTATGTATGTATGTATGTATGTATGTATGTATGTATGTATGTATATATGTATTTATTTATTTATTTATTTATTTATTTATTTATTTATTTATTTATTCATTCATTTATTTATTTACTTATTTATTTATTTATTTACTAATTTATTCACATATTTATTCTTTTATTCATTAATCCTTTTATCATTTAACTTATTCATTTCATATTTTGATTAATTGGTCCAAAACTGGACAATTAATTTGTTTACATGCATATAATTCTTCGCAGTACAGTGCAATACAATAACCTATTATTCATACAGATATAATATGACAAATAAAAATAATTTCAGTGAATGAAATGTCTATACAGGGTGGCCCAGAAAGAATGCTACGAGTACGATCGCTAATTTCTTCAACATTATCGGCAAAATGTCATTAATTTTTATTTCATTGGTTAGAACATTCTAATAAAATGATACCAAGATCATTGATTTTGAGTAAGGCGTTTTGATTCTAGGGCCATTTTTCGGAGGCAATGCAATTTCCCAAATTAGCCAATTCTCAACAGCGGCGGTCATCAAAACGCCGTGATATTCTGGCATCTCAGCTTACCATACCGGACAAACCACAATGACAAAAGAGCTGGAATGCCCTCGCTTTCATAAGGAAGACGATGCGAGCTATGTCTCCATTGTCATTGCAGTTTGTCCGGTATGGCAAGCTGGGACGCCAGAATATCTCGGCGTTCCGATGACCGCCGCTGTTGAAAAATTGGCAAATTTGGGAAATTGCATTGCCTCCGAAAAATGGCCCTAGAATCAAAATGCCTTACTGAAAATCAATGATCTTGGTATCATTTTATTGGAAAAAGAATGTTCTAACCAACGAAATAAAAATTAATGACATTTTGCCAATAATGGTGAAGAAATTAGCGATCGTACTTGTAGCATTCTTTCTGGGCCACCCTGTATATTACAGAATGACACATATGATTTTGCTGTGTAATTTATTTATTTACTTTGTACATGAACACTTCATTAAACTAATCTGACAAACCTTTTGTAGAGGCCGAACATAGGCATTGCCTTCTGAAATCCGGTTCATAAATAATTCTTGACTGTAGTGGAGAAGGAAAAAAAAATGACAGATGCATTCAAGAGGTGAAACGGTAGACGATGAGACCTTGAACATTTGAACTAAATACAGAGCCTATGCTAGTATAAGCTGTAATGTACATTTACACTGTATAAACTAGACACATTTTAGCTGCATATCTGCTAGTGTCAAATGCAGATTCAAAGGGGGAAAAATAACACCTAAAAAATTAGTTTTGGGTCTATGGTAATTATTCCCTTTAATGTACACGTCGTCCCTAATATTGGCAGCAATGTTACTGCTTGACCCACTTTTGAAATTTATACCATTACGACACACCTGCATGTATTATCAACAAATTTATTTAGTGTCCGATACACCATACCCAATATTACATCCCTCCCTCCCCCCCCCCAAAAAAAAAACCCTCTTATTAATTTTTATGAATTCCCTAACAATATGAAATCTGGACAATTAATCCAACTTCCATCTGTCTAGAAATATGATACAGAAATTCGACACTGAGACAATTTGCAGCTTAGATATCTATTCTTACAGAAAGACAGAATTTTGCCGAATCTATCAATCTTTCATGACATATTCATCGAAGCTACGATGCATCTGTCATCATAATATTTCTATTTCTTTGTTCATTTATCACAGATTCAACAGGAAATAACTGCGAGGTTCCTCAATTTCAAGAATATATGATATAATACTTTGATGCCACTGAAGTGCCTTCGCATTAATTCCACCCCATTGTCTTCTTGCCGAGACATGTAATTCTATCCCCACTCATCTCGATCAAGAAATTTCTATCTCTACGTTGAGTTCTTGCTCCAAAAATATGACTCATCTGTTCATAATTCCTAAGACGAGTGCCTGGGCAATTATCCTCTCTATCAGAGGCTAGCAATCGCTCTTCAATAAAACATGGCGCAAAGAATTATCAGTGTGATTAATAGACGACTGAGCCCTTCTTTTTGGGCATCAATATTTGATGCCTCTTGAGAGAAAAGCAATTATGGATACATAATGATATGAAGGTTTTATCCTTGTGCAATATGATTGGAATGATGTGAAAGTAATTTTAAGCATGAGCGGGACAAGAACCTTCAGCCATCACCCACAAGATATACACACTTTGTCGTGAACATTGACAGTGGCCCTTAACACTGTTCTAAGTCTATGGCACTAAGGTCCTTTTTCCATGCACATGACGACATCTACTCCAAGTCTCTTTGAAAGGGCAATGTGTTCCTTTAAGTGTCAACTGAAGTGAAGGACACTTGAGGTATAATGCAAGTAACAAAAGATACTACAATCATAAATAATATACAGATGATGGTACATGATGGTGATGGTGGTGGTGGTGGTGGTTGGTGGTGGTGGTGGTCGGTGGTGGCGGTGAAGATGATGATGACAATGGTGATGATCAGTAATATGACGGTGATGGTGGTGGTGGAGGAGGTGGTGGTAGTGGTGGTGGTGATGGTGATGATGATGAAGATGATGATGATTATGATGATGATGAGAATTGATGATGGTGATGGTGATAATGATGATGATGATAATGATGATGATGAAGAGAATAAAGATGATTATTTCTCATACTAGTATGATAAATCCAATCTACATTAACTAGCATTCTCAGTTTCATTTTTGAAGGAAAGGCTGTTATTGTTGTCATTGTTTTCTGTTATTGCTGTTTTTTCATCCTTTGAACGTCTGTAAAGCTCACTTTGGTTTGTAATATACCCAGTATTGCAACAATTTCAATGAAATGCACACACAGGTTCATGTTTATTACGCCACATGCATGAACAATGGTTCCCTTTCAATAGAACAGACTGGTATCATACCTCACAACACTACCTCATGACTACATCATATATTTGGTTTAGGACATTTACCCGAGACTTGGATCCACTCCTGCCATGAAGTAGTAGAAGATGTTAAAGGCCCGCTCTCCCTCCGGTCTCCTCACGACGCGGTACTTCTCTAGCATCAGAATCTGAAATTTGCAAGAGTATATATGTTAGAATATCTAGTATTATTTCCAGTCAATTATCTTTGTATTTATTTATCTATATCCTCATTTATTTATTAATATATTTACGTAATTGTTTATTTATTTTTTAGAATACTTATTCATTTACATTATACCTACGTGCAGTAGTTATCCCTGAAGTCCTCCACCAAGAAGGGTTTATCAGGGTTGACAAGAGTGGTGGTATTACATCTTCTGACTTTGGGAGGGTTTTCGCATATCTAATTTTATTCGGTACATACACATGTATAAGTGTTTTTGTAGTTACTGTTTCTCTTGGGAGGATGTTCCAGTAGGATATTGTATCAGCGAAAAATGAGTTTGCCAATTGGATTTTATAGATACAACGTCATACTGTTGGTCATGAGAATGTACAGAGTCTAGTAAATTTCTTTAAGGCATATTGATATAAATCAAGATGGAATTCTCCATGGATGATTTTGTAATATTTTCAATATTTTTATCTAATTCTAATTTATTCATTTACGATTAAAGTAGATCCAAAACTTAGATTCAATAAAACAGTTATATTTTGATGTACATCAATAGGACTCTATAGCATGGTTAAAGGCACTGTATAACAATGTTTCCAGTTTAAAAAATCTGAGCTACATGATTCCCCTTGCTACCAGTGCCTCTGATACGGTGTAAAAATGAAGCCCTGAAAAAATTGCGGTGTAAAACTATCATTGAGTGCTTTAAAAAAGTGAAAATCATTGGGAGACCATTCCAGCTTTTCTCCATAGACTGCTGTGTTGCAGAATTTCCTATCGCCCGATATAAAATTAATGTGCCAATTTGTATCTGCACATATCGTACTAGTGACAGCATAACTGTCCAAACTTTTGTGTTCTAGCGTGTTTATTTGTCCATTCAAACACTG
>JZLH01S0614554.1:36523-47622 GCA_001188425.1 Eucidaris tribuloides
TCGAGGGAGTAGATGCTGGCACAACGAGTGGCACTCGAGTTCTGGATAGTACGAGCTCCGCAGAACGCATCGAGGAGGGTCGTAACTGCCGTAATTTTATCAACTGCCGGAAAAGCAGAGAAATAAAATTAGAATGTCAGTTGAATTCTCTTTGAACAGCGAGCACCACTCGAGTTTTGGATAGTGCTGTCTTTAATCAAGATTCTCGTGTCGGTTGTAAATTTACGGCGGTAAGCGTGTCAACTGCAGACATTGAGTAACTACGATGGGATTAACTTTGTGAATGACAGCATCCCTCCCAATACAATAGACAACCAGCCCATCTAACATCTCACAATAATGATGCTTTTCTAAAGTTTTGTTACGGATTAAGAAAACAACGCAAGACTACAAAGACACTGATCACTATTCACTACTCTTTTGAGGATCTTACAGTAGCATTAATTTGAATTTGTGGGTAGATGAGATATATACTATATGCTGGAATGCAGGAAATAAATGCAAATTCTACAGTATAACAGTGATATACTACCGAATTTGACCAGTGACTGCAACAGTAAATTTTTCTAGAGCCTCATTGCAATCAAAGGAGAAGTAAAGAGAGACATAAAATGGAGAAGCAACATCATGCAACTTGTTCAGCCAACTTTTTGCCGTTTTTTCCTTATGGCGGCTAACTTATGCATCTTGATATCATTTTTCATTACATGAATAACAATAACACAATATAGTCGTATTCAACCACAATTATACCATTTAACAGAGCAAAAAATGATATTACATCATGTACATAGATTTATCCTTTAATTCTTAGATTGATCATTACTTTCTTCATGC
Organism: Eucidaris tribuloides; assembly: GCA_001188425.1. NCBI lineage: Eukaryota > Metazoa > Echinodermata > Echinoidea > Cidaroida > Cidaridae > Eucidaris > Eucidaris tribuloides. The sequence continues at coordinate 37,361 of JZLH01S0614554.1, forward strand.
ACCAAGTTTGATATAATATTGATATTGTTTATATTCTGATGTACCAATCTGTACTTAAATTTTGTATTATTTTGCCACACATAAACAATGAAATGAATTGAAAGCATTATCAGACTATTTTGATAGGCCATTCATAACATATTTAAATTTCATGCAAACCTTTTAAACAAAGGTTGTTCTTGACAACCCAAATGCTGGTCTGAGACTTGTCCGACTTAGCATCAAGTAATGCAAACTGGATTCCAGCAACTGAACATCATTTAAAAGGAATATTAGGTTTATAGAATAGCTCATCTATATATGTTCTCGGGAATGAAACATCCATAAATTTGAATATATTATGAAGATGGCCTATTACAAGAAATTTGTTTTCCTTTTTTAAAGTGACATAAGCAGTACATTTCGATTAACCACATTCCAAGCATTCAATCGAGTGATTTTACCTGTAACAATGTTGTGAGCAGTTCCCGCAACAATGGTCAGATACTGCAGCACGTGCCTCACGTTCCACGATTTCCCGCCGCCGCTCCTCCCTGTAAAGACAATGGACTGGTCCTGCCGCGACGACTGCAGGGTGCGGTACGCCGTCTGGGCCGCGGCGTAGATGTGGGGTGGCATGTCCTCCTGCTTGCAGCCCCGAAACATCTGGATGACCTGCGAGAGATTGCAAACATTTGGAAATAAACAAATTACATGAAAATAATCAAATGGTTTTTTTATGTTTGTGATTCTATTTTATTTGGGGGGTGGGGGGTGGGGGGTGCTGAGCTATTAAAATTCAGAAAAAAAATATATCTTAAACCTTTCATTGTCCCATTGCTGTTTACTGTTCTCTGTTAGTTTTCTCAATAAAAACAAACAAGCAAAATCAGAAAAATTGCAAATGGCTCATACAAATTCAAAAACATGATCAATAATCATTTGCTTATTCCCATCAGGGTTTTTTTTTGCAATTAGCAAAGTAAAAAATTTCTCAATTTCAAGAAACTTTCATTTGCTGCAGCATTATACAAGCCAAGTATGTGTATGTGTGTGTGTATGTGTGTATGTGTGTGTGTGTGTATGTGTGTGTGTGTGTATGTGTGTATGTGAGTGTGTGTGTGTATGTGTGTGTGTGTGTATGTGTGTGAGAGAGTGCTTGACAGGCGCTGATCCAAGATTATAAACCACCAACTTTACTTTTAATACTTTACCTCATGTGTGCATAGGTATGTGAAGTATTAGTCTAATTACTTATATTTATCAGATAAATACTTCCATATGACATTTATGAAATTTGTTTCTGATATCATTATTGAAGGTAATGTTTCCTATTTAATAGCACCTGCCATGCACATACAATCATAAAACATGTTAAGTATGAGTGATCCAATGCACATTCAAAGTTTACCACAATTGTAGAGTTACTTTGGTTAGTATTCCGTTAGTATCTTGCTATGTTCCAAGTTAAATCAGCATCAGTCTATGCAATAACAAATCCTTACAGATGTACATATTCATGAGTATATCGCAGCATCTCAAAGTTCATATTATTTCAATTAGCAATAACATGACAACATTAAGAATTAAGTCAGAGAGAATACAGTAGAACTGGAAATCACTGATTAATACATACAATTCACAGTTGAGTACATACAAAACACACTGTTTTACTGTAAACTGTTTCAGTATAATAAGTTCCAATTACTGACAGTAGAAAGTAGATATACAGTGTGTCGCAAAAAAAATTGTGCAAGTGAAAACCGCCCTCTTTGGCAATTAGAAAATACTCTTGTGACATGATGCTTACATCGACGTGAAGTGCATAGTCTCAGCTTTCAAATACCGTTAGTTTTGTTTAATTTGCTTATCTTAATCTTGAGATATGTTAATTTGAATAAGAAAGGGTAAAATCGCGATTGTGCCACTTTTAAACAGTCCGGAGTAAAAGTGACAAATTTGTGATTCCACCCTTTTGTTGTTGACAACATATCTTGAGATTAAAACAAGCAAATTGAACAGAACAAACAGTATTTAAAAGCTAAGACTTTCCCTTGATGTTGATGTAAGCATAATGTCACCAGAGTATTTTCTAATTGCTAAAGAGGGCGCTTTTTACTTGCAGCATTTTTTGAGACATGCTGCAGCACGTCTCAAAAAATTGTTCAAATATATATATATCATCACCAAAAATGCTGCAGCACGTCTCAAAAAATTGTTCAAATATATATATATAAACTGACACATCATATAATTACACTTTAAATCATAACACAGTTACATTTAAATATATGTCAATATCTCTCAAGGAATGTTATCTTTAAATTTGTATATCACACAACCATTATATACATACCCACTTATTTATTCACTTATTCATTTATTTTATTTATTTATCTATATGTATATGTGTGAATTGATTGACTATCTAAGTGATTGATTTGTACATGTAATTAGCTTCATTTAGCTGTCTCAGCAGTATTTAAAGTGTCACAAACTCCCAAAATTATGATTTTGCAATCATATGAAAAAACAACACAGGGATAGTTCTTTTGTTTTGCAATGGAATCTTCAAAGAGCCCAATGCTTTATAGGATGTGTTAAACTCTGTTATTCATTAGATGGATGGGAATTCAGAAATCTACAAACCAATCAGTTAGGTGAGGTCAATGACTTACAAAGAAAACTATTTTAGGAATCAAGGAAGTTAGTCATGTGCACTTCATTGTCAAATGCGTGCCTCCAAAACTCAAGAACCCAACAATCTTGAAATTAGGAAGCTAGCTACATGTAAGTTACTTATTTCAGTACAATTGTTAAATTCTTCCCACGGATTTGTTACAAACACTGTAAACAAATGTAAGGTGTTAAAATGTTTGCAAGGATTTTATGCATTCCTTCCATTTCAACTTTAGAAACAAAATCATGCAAATCAGCTTGTCTCTCAACCATTCTAATAGACGTCTTCATTGATAATACTTCCTATGTCAATTCACTATCATTCTGATTTTTGTTCACTATGAAATTCATCAGAATTTGACTAACATAGCAAAATATTATTCATCATAGTAACATACATGTATATTGTCATCTACTCTGAAATTTTCACACAAGCTGGAAAGATATGTTACACTGTAAATCTGTTTTATCCAAAAGGAGAAAATCTTATGCCAGCATTGACCATGATAGCAATTGAGTATATAGAGCTATAACAGGAATTTTGTCTGTCATCTCAATCTATGAATCATTTAACAAGGAAGAAATATTCTAGCACAAAATTTTCACGGCAGAATCATTGAACAGACCACTTAATTCAATAAACATAACTCAAACTGAAGACTTTTTGTCTCAAAATATCTCACAATAGGTTCTATGAAGAATGTTTGATATTATACCAAAATGACATTGTCTTTAACATGTTAATCTAAAATGTTGGTTAAATGGTCAAGATATAAAACTTCACCAAATGACACATTTCACAAAGGATGATGATATTCACATATTTCTACACAGTATTGCCTTACATGGCATCCTGGGTTCTATGTAAAAAAATGGTAAATAGAGAAGGAAAGGAATATGAAATTTAGCATTCAACCAAATGACTTACTGAAATATGATACGATACAGACATGAACTGCTGGTAGTGAAAAGTCAGAAAGGGAAACAATGACACAAAAAATAGAAATGTACCTAGGCTAGATTTGAAGTCGTCACTGCTATTGCATTGGATGCCATCCTTTACAATTTTCTTTGGACTATTATTTGGTTGATATATTTCTTTTTGTAATTCAGTTACATTCAATCATTAGAAAGTTATTTTTGCATACATGCAAATAAAATCAGATTGATGAAATGATAAACGGATATCATTACAGTCCACTGCACATTTAAACAACAATCACAATAACATAGTTAAATTTACTGCTCTTCCATTTTTTTTGTTCTACCATTTCTTGTTTTACCATTTTTTGTTTTACCATTTTTTGTTTTGCCATTTGTGACTTCAAATCAGCAAGCTAGAATAGTATACCTGTTTTAAGGGCTCTCATTAGAATACCTCTTTAAAATTTTCATTTAAATATGAATTACATGTTCAAAAACAGTATTGCGGGATCATTTACTTACAGAATAGTTTGACAAAATATTTATTACAAGCTCATAGCTCAACAAACTAGGGGGAACCTGTAAGTTTCCATAACAAATTCCTTGCATTTTGCATTCATTTGTACATATTTTTTTAATATCAACTTGATTTTAATTTTTTTCCGAGCGCATAGAGATCCTGCCAAGGGTATTATGTGGTATACAAGAATGGTGCTGTGTACTATCATTATTGAAACATACATTCATTTTATCGAAGAATGGCAATAAAAGCCTGGGAATATGAGGCTAGCACTGAAACAAATACTTTAATTTGTTTACTCGTCACAAAGACTGTATTTTTCACTGAATACCAACCATCAAGTTTTAGTTTATTACCACTTGCCATTTTATGACCATTTGCACTTAGGTTTTGAGTTTCTGTTATGAAGACACAACACAAAGGTAAATGAAAATATGGTCCTTCTAACACTATTGTGTTATTTGCTTTTTATTGTTCTGTGAATCAACATTGTCAAAGGCATGGGACAAGGAAGACTTCAAAATCTACTACACACTTAAATAGAAGGAAGTAATGAAGCATGTACAACTACTCTCATATTAAGATTATTGATGAGAGTATGGGGTCCATTGTTAAAACAATGCACTTAAGAACCCTTAGGTACTGAAACAAAAAAAAAAATGATGATGAGGCAATCATAAAAAGAATAAGGTAAAAAATGGAACAATTTTGTTGAAGAGGACAAATTTGTAAAGAAACCATAAATATGAGCAAGAGAAACTTAAACTTCAAAACAGAATATACAATTCAATATGGCCTCAGATTTTTCCAAAACTATTTCACAAACTATACCAATTACACCTTTATGGCAACATGGAGACAAATTCCACTGAAATTAGGAATGAATTTAAAAACAAAGTGGCATGTGCATGTATTCAAGTAAAAGGAACTTTGAAAAAAATTGGGGTGGGGTGGGGGGAGGTGGTGCTGTCAATGGGGTTACAATTCACAGTCAATTACAAGGAAAGGTAAAATTGTGGTTGTTTGGTTTGGTAGTGGGTGTGCACCCACACAAATGTAATGAACGCCCCACAAATGTAACAAACGCCCAACTAAAAGTAATAACACTTTACCTCCAAATATGTAATAATCTTGCTCTCACAAATATATAAACGCCCACAAATGGTGAATAATCTGTCGCCTCACAAAATTAATAGACTGCACTTTTTACCACACAATTAAAAAAAATATCGGCATCACCGTCTCACAAGATTAATAACACGTTCCCCACAAATAGTAATAATTTCTATAGAAGTACGTAGTCTAGGTTATGCAGCCCTTGATGCATTTGTGTATTACTGAATGACCATCCTTCACTAATCTTATTCTCCAGACCTTACGTTTTGTAATAAGTCTAGTGTATTCAACCGTAGATGGTACTTGTGTATACACCATCTTCGTGTAGTCTTGTGCAATAGAACCCTAAATCCTATGTAGTGAGCACATTACCCATAAACCTTAAACAGTATAAAATTCTTTATTATCCAACAGTAGATGGTATTTTGTGATTTAAAATATGTACCATTGATCTTTTTGTAAGTTTTTGTTTCTTTGTATCAGAGCCTTAGCTTTTGTAATAGCATATTACTCACTATTTGTTTAGTACCCTGAAACAGTATTATCTTGTAAGTGTGTATCCAGCGTAGAAGGGAATTTTGTGTGCTATTGATTATTACAACTTCGGTAGTCCTTTGTACCAGTACCTTACGTATGTAATAGCATAATTATCCATTAAACCCACAAACTTACAATGTACTACCGATGAGATTGCTAATATATTAATACATAAAACCCATATATGGCTGATACATAGACTACTACTGTTTAAAGTTATGAATAATGTGCAATTACATAAGCTAAGGTCTGATACAAAAACTACCCGAAGATGGTAATAATTAATACACAAATTAATTATAGCAACATACAAGCGTAAGTCTGACGTATTAACTGCCACGGAATACGTACATTCGAAATGTCAGCACATGTGTGGATAAGAAAATACTCATTGAGGTCTACTTCATAGACTAAACAGGGATAGTAAATTGAGAGTCTGAAACTCAGAACTTGTATAATATCCAGTATATAGAGTAACAGGGATTACCTTATGTGTTCATGAATAATGCCTTTTACATAGACTAGTTATCTGCAAATATTCATTAAGGTCTGATACACAGACTAATGGGATCGCGTATATAACACAAATTAAGGTTTGATACACAGACTAGGCTGAGGGTTGGAATGTAATTCTGAAAAGTCAGCATATGGATACACAAATACAAATGCAGGTGTAGTACGTAGACTATAATAACTATAGAGACCTTCAGTCTGATGTATAGACCATCAGGGGGTATGGAATGTACGTTGAAAAGTCAGCACATTGATGGATAAGAAAAAACTCACTGAGGTCTACTTAATAGACTAACTAAGATCGTTCTTATACTTACTAATGTCTGATATATAGACTAGTATAGAGGGTGATAGAAGCGTGAAGACATAAACGAAGATCCTAAAGCAGTTCAAAATTATTACATTTGTGGGTAAAATGCATTATTACATTTGTGGGCGATTATTACATTTGTGGGCAAAGTGTTATTACATTTGTGGGTGATTATTACATTTGTGGGTAAAGTGTTATTACATTTGTGGGCGATTATTACATTTGTGGGTGCAACAGCGGGGGGAGGGGGCAAGAGTATACCAAAATTTCACTTACTATTAAAAAGTAGAAGACAATGCTTATTGTGCTGACAATTGGTGTACAATGTGGGATACATGTGGTTTGTGGCAATAATTTGGTCAAAGGGGGTGGGGGAGGGGGTAGCGGGGGTGATGTATCCTCCAAAAAGACAAGAAACAATGTTTTTCGTTGTTACCACAAAATAGGCCACACATGACCAGCTAATCGAATAAGTGATTACAAACATAATCAAAGAAAATGTGAAAATTGATCAATGAGATCCTTATGACTACCCAGGTTATCCCATTACTGCTTGGTACTGGGAGGGTTAATAACGAATTACAAGGCCATATATCACCCACGCCCAGCACCCACACCTACATAATACCAGACAGTAGCCTCTTCATCTCTCCATCAATCAAGAATTTTTCATAATATTGTCACTCAGGCATGCCACACAAGACATAATAAATCTCAAACCAACATGATTGATGATGGATGGCTCATTTTCAAGAATTTTTCCCACTCAAATAATTCCAAATATTACATTGTAACATATAAAAATGGTCCAGGGATTTTTATTCTCTTTTTTGGTGGGCTGCAGACATTACAAATCACGGCACACCCATGCATTTGACAGCCCAATTCACTCAGCTTCTGTTGTTGATTAACATATTAGCAGTCCTATTTATTTTTGCTTTCTCTCAGCAGAAAATTGATTTGTCATTATTTTCTCAGAAAACATCTGGATTTCATCACAGTATTCCATCATTTGTCACATTTTCATCATTACCCAATTGATATTATTCCGGCTATTATTTTACTGGCATTCAACATTTTCTCCTACTATGATCTTTTTTTATATCTATAATCACTATCATTATTATTTTTATAATTATCATCATCATCATGCTTGTATTGCTATTATTAGTTTTTTTTAAGGATTTGAAACATTTGATCAAAAAAAAAATGATAACAATAATTTTTGTATCCCATAGCCCAAATTATAATCTTTACACCTGAGTTTTGAAAACAAGTGCATATATTCTGTCTACGAGAACTCAACTTGTCACACCTCTTTCAGGATTTAAGTTCACAAGAGATGATTGTATATTCAGATCAATGCAGTTCATCTGGGTATTAAACCGAAGTTTATATGATCACATAAACCAGCAATTTAGTGTATATTACAAGTGGACCCACCATTTCATTTGATGAATAGAGTGTTTTGGATCAGTGGAGCTTCAAATTTTCAAATACAGTACCGGTAGTTCCACTATTGCATCCAACTGCCCCACCCCAAACACATTCACATGCTCAAGAATACAGTGTAATTTATATTCTGTATTTCAAAACTTTTTTTGCGAAAGGGGAAGTACTGTAATATATTGATTAAAACAATATTGCATAATCTTGAAAGTAGACTTAGAGTATTATTTGATTATAAATCTGTTATCAATGTATGTTTCTATTGACTGCATAAAATACATGAAGTGTGTTAATACATCTACTGACTCCAAAGCTTGATTGTGACCAATATAATACATACATCCGATATACACTACATGGTGAACATTATAAGACCTGAAATAAATCATTTCCCTCACTTGTCAATCAATTTTCAAATATTATAAAATTCTGTATTCACTGAGTGATCTACTGCATTCTATTTTTTTTCCATAAAAATATGAAATTACTATTTAGCATGAAATTCAAATTTTCTCTTCTTAATGTACACTAACTAAATTGGTTCAATGACTGAGCTGACCATTTGTTCAAAGTTTGGTACGAACAATCACTATATTTTTTTAACCAGATGGAGACAAAGAACAGATATCTCGGGCTGGATTCTATGTGGAATGTGTATTATTTTGGATTCATGTCATTTCCAATGAGATAATAACCATTTTTAGTTTAGCCTTGAGATATACTGTCTTGGCTCGACTCTCTTCAGTCCCAGTAGCAAAATACATATATGACATTAGATGTTAGTAGTGTGTTGGAATTATGGGGTTCAGTGGGTTAACATTAAAGACACAGGCTAACTTTGCGGAGCTTCAAATTGAAAAATCAACAAACTTTGCTATCTGAGCTACATAGTAGTGTTTGAATGGACACATGAACACCCTAGAATACAACAGTTTGGAAACTGATACTGCCATTGGCAAGATATGAATGAATAAACAATTAGTACTCAGGCAGAGTACAAAATAGCCTAGATCTACACACAGTAAGACTATGGGAGGAAATGGGCAGGTGAATCCAGTCAACTTATGATTTCTACTTTTTTAAAGCACTGCATAATCATTTTGAAATACAATTTTTTTTTCAGGGCTTCATTTTTAGACCTTATCTAAGACAATTGGAACATGAAGGATTATGTAGCTCACATTTTTTTAAAACTGTGGTCATTGTTAGCCTGCGGCTTTAAAACTGAAAAGATGTCACATGAATTGCAACTGAGATAACACTTCATCTAACTGTGCCAAACTGAATAAGCCAAATATGTCACAGACTCTGTGTACTTTTCTTTCTACATGTATGTCTTCTTTATACAGAATCTACATGTACATAAATGTTTCCAGTCATGAAATCATCTTATTATGAGAGGTTGAGCATAAAAAAAATATATGAAAAGCCAGATTGTATGAGTCATCTTTTTGAAATGGATAACAAAGAAAACCAGATGGGATGGAATTCGGATGGTGTAATTAAGGCTTAGCTGCCTACAGGTGAAAAATGATATGGCGGCGATCTTTAATTCATAACGACTCATTTCTGTCGGTAACAAAAAAATGATGAATCTGGATCATCCACTTGGAAACCAGAACCTCCAACAATAGACCACTTTAGATGTGATTACCAGTTTCCACTTGAAGCTATTTCTGAGATTGGATGAATGGTCGCTTTGAGTGACTATTTTGGTCTGTACTATTTTAGAGTGGAAAAAATGGTTTCAGTTTCATAAAATTTGGTGTTGAAAAATTGCTATTAGTCAGGAAAACATTTCATAAAATTTGTTCAAATTTGTAGAATAAAATTGATTGATTATCTATGCTTATGTCCTCTTACAACATTCGTACAAACATGCATTATTGATTGATTGATTGATTGATTGATAATTTATAAATAAGAATTTTAGGTATTTTGAACATGCACAAAATAGTTGTGTCTCTCATGCATAATTACTAAGTTTTATCACAATCCGCCACATATTTCTGTTCTCACCTCATCCCTAGAAATATTTGAATCATATGTACATTATATTGAAAATGCCTCAAGAACCAAATGAGTTGAAATATATACCAACCATACACTAGCAGGAGTGGATCTCCCACCTGGGAGGATTTGTCTGTATTTTGTTTACTTAAGGAGAATCAAGCATAAACATAGGAGTATCTTAATTTTATCCAGGGATGATAAAAATAAGCCCCATAGAGAGCC
>JZLH01S0614554.1:66806-78659 GCA_001188425.1 Eucidaris tribuloides
GTTCTCAGTTGTTTGACATCAAAATTGCAAAGGATGACTGATTGTAAATTGTGCCAAAATGCCCTTAACCATAAGAAATGAAAGATGAAATTATACAGTTGTACTAGAAGTTTAATGAGTTAATATGACTTCATTATGATGATGAAGATAAAATACAATATTATTAAGGTCACTTTTTTAATTTCAAATGAATACAATCGATACACAATCTATTAACTGCAATAATAATTGAAGAAGAGAGAGAGAGAGAAGAAGAAGAAGAAGAAGAAGAAGAAGAAGAAGGAGGAAGAGGAGGAGTAGGAGAAATCATGTTCACCTATAATATTCAATAAAGAACTGATAATAGTATCAATATTAGAAACAATTCTATGAAGCACTGCTATCATGATATACAGTATTTACAAAAGAAACAGAAATCATGGAATCATAAAAAATGAGTCATATCTTATGTAAAGATTGATGTTGTGTTTGACTGTGAAATTAAAAGGCATGAGGCCAGTGTTGCATTTGAATGATATTCCTGAAGCAAGTAAACCAAGATATTAAAACTGACAGACTGATATTCATTAAATAAAAATGTATACCCCTACATCAGTAGTGACAAGCATGATTTAAACTGCTTGATATCCATTACTACTGTATGGAATGCAAGGCGCTAGGCAATTTAGAGATCAGATGTCATTTCACAATGTACACAGTTGTCGAAATTAACCACAAAATTATTCAAATTGTTCAGCACCATCTGATATTTTCATAGCAGGCAGCTGCTACCGTTGGAATCACAGCTCGCAGCTGAAAAAGGAATGGCGTGTGTAAACCGCGGGATCTTTCAGGCCGCATGCAAATTGACACTTCACGTAGCTGGGCCTCTTAAGATGAATGTTGCATGTAAGGCAGCATCACTTATCTCACTGAGATCGTGGCCAGGCATTTTTAGGGGCAGTAGAAATTGCATTAGGGTAGCGTGCAGTTGTGTACCATACAGTACTTGCTTTGATTTAGGCAGATTTATTTGTGAATTTCTGTTTTTATTTCTTTCTTCTACTACCTCTTTGTTACTTTCCCCCTCCTCTCTCCTTCCATCTCACTTCCAAGTCCTCTTTCTGCATCCCCACTTCTCCTTTTTTCACCCCTTCCCCTATCTACTACCCATTCCTATCGCTACCCCATTACAAATACATTTTTTTCCTTCCCCAGCTTTCCCTAAACCCATTTATATTTTATGCAAACATTAAATATGTATGAGCAAATATTAACATATCAAAAGTGGCAAATAGTGCAAACATATTCCAATATCTCTTCTCTTTCCAACCCCCTCCCCATAAAGTACCATCTCCCTTCCTTTGTTTACCCCCTTTTAGTACCTCTCCTCACACACCTACATCTTTCTCAGACTTATTCAATTATGTACAACTCCTACCCCCTGCCTCCTCCCCAAATGTCATTGAAGCAGGTAGGGAAAACACATTATCATTGGCAGTAATTTGCAAATATGACAAATTTATATGACAGGAACATTTTTCTTCTTAAATTTGGGCAATTTCTCTTAATTAGAATGTTTTGCCTAGTATATGAGTCATGCAACTTGGCATTAATGAAAGTATTTTTTTGGGGGGGGGGTGCTGAAAAGAATAAAGGGTTGCCAGTATAAAAGCCAACAAAGCACTGAAAGAGAAATGAATAACAAAGAGTCCATGAAATTAACGGAATGTGAGATATCTGTAAATTATGCAAAAGAGTATACTTTATTTTTACATTTATGAAGAAAAAAGAAACAAAAAAGAAGTTTCTTGCCATGTGCACCCATCTTAAAAGCTTCAGGTTAAAAGAAATGACTCGTTCCCTTAAATCTCATTAATGACTTTACTTTATATTCTGCCTTTTCATATATTTTTTGATTCCCTTCAGAATGTGTGTGAGTATTGTTAGAGACCATATATATCATTCACTTGACTAAAAATTTAGATACACTTGAGTAATTGCTGCAAAACTTGAATATTACTTCCACCTTGGCTACTAAGCATGTGGATATTTTTTAAAGTCAACACATAGTACATCTACATGTAACTTGTAACATGTGATTTTCAATTGCAAATAATTTGGCAGAGCATTTTTGTGGCTAATGCAATCAATGGATGGATCTATTGTGTGTGAGCTTGTTTACAGGTATGTAGTCGTATGTACATGTGTGTGTGTGTGTGTGTGTGTGTGTGTGTGTGTGTGTGTGTGTGTGTGTGTGTGTGTGTGTGTGTGTGTGTGTGTGTGTGTGTGTGTGTGTGTGTGTGTGTGTGTGTGTGTGTGTGTGTGTGTGTGTGTGTGTGTGTGTGTGTGTGTGTGTATGTGTGTGTGTGTGTGTGTGTGAGTGTGTGTATGTATGTATGTGTGCATGTGTGTATTTTACATATGTGAATGTGTGTGAGTGTGTAAATAGTGTGTGAATGTGTACTCAACTAACTACACGTGCATGAAGAACATTTGCGCTCCTACATGTACCCACAGAATGCAGAAAGCCTCCAAATTGCCATTCTGTGCACTGATAAAGCCGAGAGTCGAGTGTTTGATGTGCGATCATGTAACGGAAATTAAATGAGAATTGCCTGGAAAATAACCACATAACTTTGTGAGCGGTAGCCTGTGTTAGTGACGAGTGCACACACTTCGCTTCGTTGTCTGACTAGGGTGATGTTTTGAACGTGATGACTGCATGAAAATTCATTTGATGATAAAGTGTGAAGACTTGATAAAACCGCAAAATATTGTGATCAAGTGTACAGTTTCAGTTTCCACGCACTCATGAAGAGGGATCAAAATTTTCTTTTGTTGTTTGATTCTGATATCTGAAGAAACAAAATCTTTCAAAATGTGGTCATCATGGGAGCCAAATATTTAATGTGTTACAAATTTCACAGTGTCTATATTTACAAACCTGTCATTCTGTTTGATTCAAGTCATAATGTATGTATGTATACATGTATGTTTTAGCAATACTTATTTGTTTTGTCAATATAAAACAAAATAGTTTGTGAATGTGTATGAACGTATACAATATACATGCATGATACGTGTATCTGTGTGTGCAGTGCACGCTGGTGTGTGTGTGTGTGTGTGTGTGTGCGTGTGTGTGTGTGCTCGCATGTGTGCTTGTGTGATGGTGTGTGTGATGGTGTGTGTGTGTGTATATATATATGTGTGTGCTTGAATGTGTGCTTGTGTGATGGTGTGTGTGATGGTGTGTGTGTGTGTTTGTGTGTTTGTGTACTTGTGTGAGAGTGAACAGTATGTGCTTGTGCTTGTGTGTGTGCTTATATGTGCCTGTGTGCGTGTATATATTTGTGTATGTGTCTACTTGTTTAAATATGAAAGTAAGTTCTACGATTTACTGTTGCAAACCATGAAATCTCAGCAAAGGATGATTGAATTGGTCTGATAAATACATGTGTCAAAAGTATAAAAATAAAATTATTTTTTAAGACATGACAGTATGCTGTTCATGAGGGGCCAATGGAACTATGATGTACACTGTAGGCTTACATTTATATACAGAAAAATTGGTCTCAAAATCTCTATGAATGCTGGGGCCTGATCAAATGAATGCTCTGTATTTTTTATGAAGTTGTGCTGCAGGCACCGGCCGTGCAATATATTCGTCTCAAAATGATTATTCAGCGTTTGACAGCTGGTAGAGTGCATGATAGCTGATCTGTTGAATTTGATTTGAAATGTCGTCATTGTTACCTGAGCCTGGGTGTGCTGAGTCACTGGGTCAAGGGGCAACTGTGAGACTAGGGGCTTCCAGGGGATGGGAGATATAATGGCAGATTAGGAGAATCAACAACGATTAAGAGAAGAAATGTTAATCTATGTGTGTTTTGCTCTAGAGGAAATTCACTGTGAACAGTAGTGTGTTTTGTGTATGAAATGCGTTTACAATAATGGGACCTAAATTTTGGAAACTATCTCGGGAAAATACATAGGCAATTTAGTTTTATATTACCCAAAACCAAAGAATATTATTACACATGACATGACATTGGCAAGTGGTAAGTTTAGAATTTCATTTATTACCTATCTTATTTATTTGTTTATTTACATTAATTGATTTACTTATTTCTTTACTTCTTTCTTATCTATTATTTATTTATTATCATTTATTTATTTATTTATTTCTGAATCTACTTACTTATTCATTTATCAAAGCACAGTACACCTTAAATATAATGTTAAGGCATTCGGATTTAAACAAAATAATGCCCCCTTTAAATTATTATTATCATTATTATTTTTAGCATGTGGAATGTGTTTTCATAGTAAAAGTTATGGTAAAAGTTAGTATCCACTCTTTATGACTTAAAGTCATATTACAGAATTAAAATGAAGTTAATTATTATGCAACCAGGACAGAGAAATGCAACGTATTTCATTCATAGCTTCTTTAGTATCTTAACCTATAAATAACATGTTTAGTACAAAAAAACTAAAGGATAGCACTGTTTCTTTCCATCTTAAAATTGTAAATGGATGATATAATAAAGTAAATGGTGCTTTTAACATCTCAATCCAAACATCAGAAAATGTTGTCAGATTGGTCACTGACCTCAAGGCCAATGACCTTATGGTAATCCACCTCATAGAATGTTTTCTATGCCCAGTATGAAATGCAATACAGGGCTCTCTTTCCAACATTAGAAACTTGAGATCTGAAGAAGCTCTAGCTTACATCTAAATATGGATGACTGGTATGGACATACATGTACTACATATCGTCGGTTGTGCGGCAGAAGGGCCCTAGGCTAGCATATGTTCCCCGCAGAAGGGCCTTAACACTAAATTGTCTCCAACTTGAAGACAATTGGCTCTTTTAACATGAAATTAAAGTAGTGTGATATTTTTAGATCCTACGGTCAGTCTGTTAAAGACAAGGTTCACCCTGAAATCAAGTTGGTTTTAATGAAAGCAGAACAATGAGAGAAACATATTAATGAAAGTTTGGCGAAAATCCACCAAAGAATTACAGAGTTATGAAAGTTTCAAAGTTTTAAAATTTGTGACGTCACCATGCGAGCAGCTCCGCGATCATGTCACAGGTAATATAAATTCCATACAATTTCATTTTTTTAATAGTTCATGATAATTGAATGAGCTTTTTTCATAGTTGGCATGAACATGTTTCTGATGATATATAATTAATGCACGGTTAATCTATTTTCAAATTTTTCTGAGAAAACGACACTTTGTAATGGACTTTATATCACATGACATATGGGCAGCTGCTCGCATGTGACGTCACAAATTTTAAAACTTTGAAACTTACATAATTGTTTATTCCTCGGTGGATTTTCGCCACTTTATTAATATGTTATCGTCATTGTTTGCTTTTATTAATAACCAACTTAATGTCAGGTGAACCTTGCTTTAAGTGCACAATATCAAATAAGGCAAATGTTTCTCAATTAAGAAAATTCCTGTAAGGCATTTTCTGGCTGCCGAAACATAATGCTAGGGCGCGTTCTGCCAGGCAACTAACGTAGTGTATGTTTGGATAATAATGGAGATGAAATAATGTATCCTTGTCTAAAGCATTCGCTACTTGGTCTTTTACTATACATAATATGCATAATGTATTTTATATTTTCATTATGTATGATGAATATTAAGTATGTTCCACACATTATGTGAAATTTAACAATTTTTACAGTATCATTTTCATAAGTCTCCCAGAATGAGGCAAGATCAAAACTTGTGTGTCCAGTTAAATGTGTTGATCGTTTTGAAGGCAAAATGGAGTGTCAAGTATTAAGTAAGCCGGCACTTAAGTGTCAAGTTGTTTATAATTATTGATGTTGCCGTTGTGCTACTTAAATACAGTTCCAGATCATGCAAGTGGTTTTTGTTGAAACTCACCGTATCACCAAGAGGAAAAGTAGTAAGACATTAAGGAAGCACACAAATATAGCAGTTTTGCTTTGTTAGACAGCAAACCAATTTCGCAAGATATTAAGAAAATAGCCGGAGTGAAAGAAATCACATAGGCGGGCAGGGAACACATAGGCTACTCATTCTGATAGGGAAACATAAAATTAACGAGTTAGAAAGTCAACGATAAGAAACCAAGGAAGAGAGGGTGCTACACCAATGGCATAATCATGGTAAAGCGTTTTGCGACCTAGGTGATGCTGTAAAAGGCATTTCAAGTTTAGATTTAAATCGTTATGAGCATTACAATTTAATTTGACGCTTTGACCTTACCTTGTCGAGTAGACAGACAGCTGAATGGGATGGGGTTGATGATGAGGTGGTTGCGACCCGCGTAGGTGGTGGATGAGGTTGGCACCAATATCGCTGTCTGGAGGCTTGTGCCGTACGCTGGACTCGTTGAGGTAGGTAGGGAGGCGAGGTCCTCGGTTCGGTCAAACTGAGGAGGGTTGGCCTGGAATGTGGATGAATGAAACAACAATAGCCATTTAATTTTTAAACGCTTTATGAATAACTACAATAAAAGTATTGCTGGATCAAGAACTATCTATACTTTGGGGTCGGTGCACACAGGATTGATGGGGGGGGGGGGAGGTGTCTTGAGGCAGTTGGAGTACGCTGGACCTCATTGTAGGTAGGGCAGTGAAGGTACGATTCTTGTTTGGTTCAACTGGGGAGGTTAGCCTGGAATAGGGTGTAAAGAATGTATCCAGAAGTATCTAAACAATTATTATTCATTTATTTCTAATTTTCATTTCATTTCCTTGCGCTTCTTTCTTTCATTCTTTCTTTCTTTCTTTCTTTCTTGTTCATTCGTTAATTAGTTATTCTATTTATTTATTCATGCAGTCTATTTATTTATTCATTCATTTATTTTTTTATGTATTTGGTCTGTGTTGTATGGTGGGACCCCCCAAATACCTGGTGGTGTTACATTTTTTAGTCTCTTCTTCACTCAACTTGTTGTCCCGAGAGCTATTTTTATCCAATTATGGACTGAATTTGGGCTTCTTTCTACAGCAAAAATTACTCAGCTTTTGAAATCTGAGTAACAATCTTGTATGATCCCTTTGGTTTAATTAGTGAAAAATGCAAAAAATGTTAAACGATGGTAAATCTGGTGGAATAAGCGGTGGAGGATAAGCGGTGTGAGGGCTGTAGCAACCCTATGGGGAAATTGCAAATTCCAACTGTACACTTTTGTTTTTTCCTCTATTTGCAGCAGATAAGCTATCTTGGAGTTATGATATGCATCTGAAGAGCTAAACTTGACACACTGTTGTACTTAACAATTCTTAAAGTAAAAGTGACATTAATTGTCTTCAAGCAGTCATTAATTTAATTAATGCTGGCTGTAGCTTCATGCTTGGCCATTGACTTGTACACATTTATGATGCTGAAGTACTGAATTAAGGACACAGCATGTATGTTCACTTCAGGGCTAACATTTTGGTTGAAATTTTTAAATACACTCTACTGATTATTTATTAAACAATATTCTACTAATTAATCTCTAAAATTTGTTAATTGGTTTAGTAAACTATTTCTGATTAATTAAGTGTAATTAATGTTATTGTAACAAATCGAGCAACCAGGAATTTTTAACATCATGTATTTTGCCACACCTTTATCACTACTCTGAAATTCAAAAGTAGTAAAACCATAACATTTTCTTAGCTGTAAAGTGTGGCTCTTTCACCACCATGACATAATTTTGAGCATGCTTTGAATATGACAGGTGCAATGAGTTGTCCCCTCAATATCACAAACCTCATCATTTTTTTGTGATATTACCCCTCTTTTTTTTTTTACATTACACCTGTATAGCAACTTGACCTTGGCTGATTGAGATTCTCTGAAGTATAAGCTTTCAGAAAATGTATACTTTTGTTGGTTTCTGATAAGTACTTTTTTGAGTTATATTGGTTTCAAATGCAAAGAAGTGACAAATTCTAATTTTGTGCCTGTAACGCAAAAGGGGCCACCATACGATCACTGACCATCTTATGTATGTAATAGAAGTATTGAATTACTTATTTGTCTGTTTTACTAATATTACAAGTTATATTTCAATCCAGGGCTATAATACAATGGCGTTAAGACTATTTCGCTGGGGGAAGTGCAAGTTGGCAGCCACAAACTGAATGGTTGTCAGAGTTATGTGGGTATACCACAAACTGCAAAGCTTGAAAAATGATAAAAGGAACATGGAAGCTCTCCCAACAGTGTGAGCAAAAACAGACATTTAATGTGGATGATATATCATCTTCTTTTGTCTGCTTTTGTCCGTTTTTTTGTTGCCTTTAAAAGTGTTTCTCTCATTCCTCTAACCATTTTTTTGTGGAAGTAGCATTGTCTTTTCCTGCAATTCTGATAACCGATTACAAAATTTATACTTTTCCTTACTTCAATAAGGGGGGACTCAATAAATATATGGCCTAGCTTTTCCTCTCCCTCACAGCATCACAAGAAAATTATAATACCCAGTTCAGCAATTTATTTTTATGCACAAGTAACTTTCAGATGGTATCATCTCTCACTGTATTAAGCAACACACAATTAAACACTAAAAGTTTACCGTTCAAATTCTATTGTCATAGACATTGACAATTTTTCCTCCATTCCTACATAATTCAAGGCTTATGGCATCCACATGATATGATGGCCAAAAGGTACGCCAACTTCACCCCAACGGGTCAAACAGGCGCAACCTCGCCTTAATGACAGATGACTCGCTGTCAAACAGCCGCAGCAAAAAGCGCACAATATACTTGTCAGAATCCGGGGGCTGCCGGTAAAATAACTTTAAAATCTACTATATCCTACAAATACGAAACTAAGCGCTGTGTTGTTTGTTGGTGTAATGCACACTCCAGGCTCCCGCGAAGTTTGGATTTATTGATGTGAGTTTTGAGCTGAGGCTGTATATTAGCCTTTCACTATAGTTGGGTGACGCTTACATGACCTTATTTAACGAGTTGAGCCCAATTTGACCTGGTAGAGCTAAACAGAGTATGTGGGCGCTAAGTAATTGCAGGCATAGGAAGTTGTTATGGAAGAAAATTATCAGTGTTTCTACATTTGGTCAACTTGTGCTGACATGGGAAGATATGCCCATTTAACCACAATACGACAACTTTTCAACAAAACAATTACTTAATGTGTAACAGCACACAACATGTGTGCAATTAAAAATACTTCAGGAGTGAACTAAAATGTATGATTCTTTAGGTTTGTTTATGGGCATCTGGATTATAAGATTGTTTTGAAATAGCCCTACAGTTTATCTCCACCATCCTTAACCCGACTGTTTTAGTCAGAACATGTTGACTCAAGTACATGTAGAAGCAGTGTGTTGGTTTTCACTAACATTTATATTGTGTACAATATGAAGACATTTTAAGAATGTTAGAAATGAACACAAATTTGTGAATTCTGTTTGTTTGCTTATCCTTAAATTATCTTATTTATGTATAAAAGAATAACAAGAGGTGCGAACTGTTTTATGGACCTGTAAGCATATTCATCTGCACTCAGTGAGTTTCACGTTACATCAACTATCAGCTGTAAATATAAGATAACACACAAACACATCCCAGTAGAATGTATTTTCGTTCATTTGAAAATGTGATTATTTTCAGAAGACATCATATTTCAAGGTTGGCATTGTAGTGGCCATGACCCTTGAAATGTAAATATCCCAATGCCAGAAATGAGAAGATAT
This sequence comes from Eucidaris tribuloides, assembly GCA_001188425.1. Classification (NCBI taxonomy): domain Eukaryota; kingdom Metazoa; phylum Echinodermata; class Echinoidea; order Cidaroida; family Cidaridae; genus Eucidaris; species Eucidaris tribuloides. The sequence continues at coordinate 76,504 of JZLH01S0614554.1, forward strand.
AACAAACAATATTATTGACATATATCTGGTAATAGATACTAATCGTATTTCTGTACCTGTCGCCTTTCTATTTCACAGTTTCTGTCACTCGAAGTATACTGGGAGCTTTCTGGGTAAACGTTCATCCCCAAGATGAGTACTGTGTGGAATATCCAACCTTTGGAGAATTTTTGGACATGAGAAACAAGCGCTAAGTTGAATAAGGTGTATTGCATATTCCATTGCTTGTAAATATATATTCGCTTTCATGGCTTGCTGAATCTATTGATGTGACAAGTGAAATGAAACAACTACATATATAGTGAGCACAAATGTACAAAGTATACAAGTGTTCTAAACTGATAGTCTGGTTTAACCGAGTTTACCTGCCAGTTACACGTCCCATTGAAGACAAAGCTCGGACAATGCGGTCCATGGTGCCAGTTTCCCCACCCCTGATGACGAATATTTCTACTTTTACAACTTGGAAGTTTGTAGTTTAATGGAGTGAGCAGGCAACTGGCCCACAAAATTAAAGCATAACCCAAGCAACCTTAGAACATGATGGCTATCAATGGGGGGGGGGAGGGGGGGGGGTGGGGTACCAAGCACTAATGAAGCAACTGCATAGTCGCAAATACATCAATAAGCTATGATCTCCTGGCATCAATTAGAAATATGTACCGAACAACGTCATTCAAGCAGAAGACTTTCTTGTTTTAACAAGGTTACACACCTGCAGATGATAGCTAATGGGATATAATCACTCAGGAATCCCTATTTTAACCAAATTGTACATTTACAGAGTAACTCTCCTCTTGATTTCCACCCATACTTCAGTAGCCATATTGTACGATGTAAATATGTATCAAAAGACTTTCAGCCCTACATAATCCTACACACCCCTAACCGCCTATCCTTCCTCACCCTCCCACAGCGCATTCCCATCACCATAACCAAAAAATCCTGTTAACACTGAATGCTACCATTTTCTGTCACATATTATACTGACAAGCCCTAACAGTAGGTGCCATCGAACATATCAAATGAGCTATGGAATTATTAGAATACAAACAGGATAAAAACACATGATTTGTACTACAATCACACTGTTTGCAGTTTATCATCATTTGTTTTCCTTATCTCACACATAAATGAGTCACAGACACCATCTTTGTATAAGCCGACATTAGTCAGTACGAAATAGGACTATCTGCTTATCATCTCTATTCTTCTGAACGATGGCTACATTTCCGAATGATCCAAGACATGGCTGACCGATCGTTTTGTGGAGATTGCAGCGCTGGCTAATGTCATTTGAGGACAAATTAATCACCAGCGTTACTACTGATAATCATCACCATCAACCCCTTTCTCAATTAAATCATGATTCGCTGGGAAACCAGAACACAGCTGCTAAATTCAATCGCACTCTTACAGTCAAAATGTCTGCATATTTTTCTTCTTCTATTCAATTTAATGGATATATCATATTACTTTTCCTTTCAGCTTTGTCAATTAGAGTATAACGAAGTGGTTTAATGTGTCTCAGTCACAGGAAATAGGCTGTGATTCCAGACCCAGTTTCAACGACAGATTGCAACAGACCATTTTTCTGTCAACAGAACCTAGAGTTATTTCCATAACACCTGTTTTGGATATGGCAGTTATGAGGCACTATTGTAATTTCATGAAATTGGATAGTTCCAGTTGAAAATTTTGATGGTGAGTACCCTGGACAATTATGTTTTTCCCACACTCACACAGCTCTTGAATCTGTAAACAAACACAGTTGTGTTCTGTAACACTGTTTAGGGTTTTATAATTATGCAAGCATTCTGTGCATTTCACGATATGACAATTCTATAAAATTTTTGTGGTGGTTACCTGGGACTATGTGTTTATGAATCAACACTGGGAATTATGAACAGCTGTTCGTGACAAGAAGTGCATACATTCATCGTTTGTAAATTGGGTTAAGAAAAAGATCAACAACTTCATGTTTTATATTGAGTACATAGTATTATTGATTATTATTATATTATTATTATTATTATTATTATTATTATTATTATTAATTTATTATTATTAATTATTATTATTATTATTATTATTATTATAATTTATTATTATTATTATTAATTATCATTACTATAATTATATTATTATTATTATAT
>JZLH01S0614565.1:15993-27405 GCA_001188425.1 Eucidaris tribuloides
ATATGTTGGTTAGATGCTTAAGAAGATGGAACTAACCAAATTTTATTTTGCTTTCTAAATTCAGAGAGTTTTGAGAATAAAGTCAAAGTAAAAAAAGGCTGCAATTTTGTGGTCCCACGCGTTACCAATGAATAAATTAGCATAAATTAATTAAGAAGTGAGTGATTTCAATTATTATTTCTATTGCGGGTAAAGATCCTTAGTACCTATTAGAATATACCCAAGAATTGGGGTTTCATCATACCATATGGGGAAAGGGCCTGTTTTTACTTCTGATGTCCCACGCGTTACCACCGCAAAATAGCTTGGACTTGCCCCGCCCTGAAATTTTCAAGTAAGCAAGACAATGTTTGCAATCGAGTTGAGCCTTATAGCAAAAACTTCAGGAGCCAAGCTAACTTTCTTCATACATTTCTGAGGAGCCCATAGTAATTCTGGGGAGCCAATGGTCCAAGGGCCCCTGCTAAAGTCGAGCCCTGCAGTGCTGAGTGATATCGTAACTGATAGTGATACTACACTGTAGCTTAACTCTAAATTGCAGAATACCCCACCATAATAGAAGTTTAAATAGGCTTCATTTTCATTTGTCCCCCCTCGGCCCTCCCCATATCCTTAAGTTAAGCTTAGGCTACAAACTTAGTCACATGCCTGCTAGGGAGCACACTCAAGTTATAGAGATCTGGTGGGGTATTCTGCAATTGTTCGCTTATTACACTTACATGTAACACCAGCGTGACATCACACCTGCCTTAGTACACGATTTGACAATCTGAGAAAACTGCAGTGTTGGGTCCGAGACAGTTTCAGCCGAGACAAGAAGAGACCAAGACATTGGTGTTTGAGAACGAGACGAGACAGAGACACTTGTTTCCAGAATCAGCCGAGACCGAGACAATTACCTGTGAGACTGAGACTGAGACGAGGATGAGACACTATTGCCCACAGTAAACGAGACACTAGTTATTTCCGCACAATGCACACACTTTCTTCCATATTCCCATCTATTTGATATCATTCATCATCATCATCATCATCATCATTACAATCCTTACATTCATCATCATATTCATTGTATCATCATTACAATCAATACATTCATCATCGTATTCATTGTATCATCATTATCTTCTTCATCATCTTCATTTCGTAATCATGGAAGATGAGAGTGGGTTGGGGGGGGGAGTGATCCTGGCAAGGACCATTGCCTGATGCGAAGGTGTCATTGTATCAAGAAAGTAGCCTAAGTTGGGGTGAAGGCTGAAAAGCTAAGACCAGGAGAGTTGTGATTGCGGTACTCCTGCATTTTGGCGCGACCGTGCCGAGAACAAACATATAAGTACTGTAGTACCCCAGATCTGTTGGTGAGTAGGATGAATACATGTGGAATTTGAAGGAAATCAGTAATGCTGGCAACAAAGCTCAGTTCAGCGGACAATATTCAACACTGGTCATCCGTATTACCGCTCTACTACTGGAAGTGCATCATGATTTTAGGGTCAAGTCACCAGCTCTTCATGCCAGTCATATGTTCAGCAACCCCAAAACATTCCCATTATTTTTGTTCAAATTGATGTTCCTTGGATTTTTTTGGGTAGTTTGGGGGGTTTCAGTTATCAATATTTTCTTTTCCAATAATTTGAATGACCGAGAGTCTCGCTTCTGCCTTCATAACCACTTTGCAACAAGTCTGATACTCTCATTTTATTTCAGAGTCAAGTCTGTGATAAAACAGTCTGTACATGACTACCGGTACATTAAAGCTCAGTGACATGATTGGGAGAAATAAAAAAATGCCTTTACAACCAAACTGGTTGAAAGATAACGGTAAATTACACCACGCTTGACGGGATCTCCTGGGCTTGGTAAGGATTTGTCTTGAAGTTTGTTATCTAAGAGAATCAAGCATGAACAGGCCAGCATTTAATTTTATACGAGGGCACGCGTAGAAATTTAATCCCCATAGAAGGCTCACTAACAATTTGTCTGTTTACAAGAGTAACTGTTGTACAATTATTTCAAAATGAGTCCACTTTTGACTACAAAATTTTCACAGTAGAATCCCTACAGAGTTTACTTGATTCTAGAATAGTTTCTACCCAAAGTTGAGGACTACCCCCAATCATGTCATTTACCTTTAATTTTCTGCAGAGATGCCAACCGTTACGGATTCTCCGTATTTGTTCCACTTTTATTGCCCTTGTTACGGCGTTACGGTAAATAACCAAAATGTTACGGAAAACCAAAAAGCAACACACGTGTGTGACTCTGGCAATGAGTGCATGATCTCAGCTCAATGCGTGCGCCATCAAGCCGTTGAGCTTCTATAGATCAGAGCGCACACACATTTGGATCACTGATTGAACGATACCTGAACCCACTGTGGCCGTGGCAGTACTGTGGTACATGCAGTGCACTAGAGCTCACGCACGCAATCACTGTATATGCAAGTGCGACGTGCGTGCAGTGTGACGAATTCATGTGTACTTACTGAAAGTGAAGTCGGACTGTGATTCGATATTCGACCTTTCGTATTTTTTCTTTCACCATCATGGCTCCGAAATCTGGAGCTCAAGTTTGATCAAACAAACATTTAAAACATGTTTGCGAATTATAATGATGGTCATTTTTCTACCTGAGGCTGAGCAAGAAGGACGCGATGTACAGCACTCAGCAGACTTCTCAACGGGCGACGGGCCACGAGCCACGGGCGGCCACGGGGGAGTTCAGGCTGGACATTACCTTACGCAGCAATCATCAGAAGCTTCAAAAACATGAAGAAATGTGACTCCTTTCACTACTTGTGTGCAACAACGAAGTCATCTTTCAATAACAAGAACAAAGGCCTTCAAACTTTAAAGGTATGGTGCTAATGGCGATGATGTATTATGCTGTTGTTAAGCCCAAAAAGTCTTAGTCCCACATACAGTGATTGATGTTGGGTAATGAAAAATCTCAACATCGACTCAAACTCGAAGAGTCAACAATAGATCAGAGCATCTGACTTTATTGCTGAAATTTGCACAACAGTAAACTGACTAGTGTTACTATGTTTGCTAGTCTCGTGGAAATACGTGTGATGAACACTTGCAACATCAAATGTTGGGAAGTCTGTGTATGTTTGTTAAAATGTTGCTGCGTGGGCATGTGTTCCTGAGAGACCCACGTTTGTTCCTGACAAATGTGGTCAATGTTCCTGACAACCATCCTTTGGGGTTGGCATCTCTGTTTCTGGTCAAAAATTTGGCATTCAAACTGCACTCTGGCACTACATGTAAATGTGAGTGTGACAATTAGGCCTACATGTTACAAAAAAAAATCTGAGATTTAAACCCAGTACATCATGTACAATGTCAGTTAGCATACCCTTTGAAAGGGTTAAATTGAGTGATGTGTTCTCTCTTTTAACATCATCCCACCAAGTACATTGATACACCCCCTCCATCTCCCTCCCCCCCCCCCAGTACTTACATGTAGCAATGCTTGGTTCCTCTCAATGTGAACCTTCTTGCCCCAACTTTAAATATACGTCAAGATTCAAATTGGTCTCCTTGACATTCACTGAGAAACTAGGGGCAAGCCCCTCAACCCATCCCCTGTACATGTACGTGTACATGTACTTTGAGCAAAGAAACATACCCCATAGCTAAGACAGGGCTCCACACTAACTTTTTCTCCTACTTGCGCAAAGGGCAAGTAAAATGATCACTTTCAGATTTTTACTTGCCCGAATGAAAAATTTACTTGCCCGAAAATAAACAATTTAATCAAAAACATTAAAATGATTTCTCACTAATTTTTATAGCATTGAACGTTTGTCATTTTAATTCTGGAGGATGCAAAATAAGTTGATTATAAATTTAAAGAGTCATAAAATTGAGTACAATGAATAAAATGTGATAAAATTTAGTATTTCAAGTACTGAACACAAAACGATCAAAATTTTACTTGCCCAATCGGGCAAGTAAATTTTAACATTTTGAGTTTTTACTTGCCCAATATTAAATTTTACTTGCCCCGGGCAAGCGGGCAAGTGCTAGTGTCGAGCCCTGGCTAAGAGAAGACTAAATGGGCCATGCCCTCTCCACTCCCCCATTGATCAAAAGTTTGAAATAAAAATAGGAAGATGTTTGGTCAAAGTGGGAAACAACCTACACATACAGGTGTATGTACCCAGTCTCTTTCCCCAGATGTTCTGCAGAAGACATCTGAAAGTCTCCAAAGTTACAAACAAGTGAATTAGAGCTGGCCAATACCTTCATGGACATGTAACCAACTGCTTGAGCATAAAGTTCTAGCTTCCTTGCTGCAGAGTCGTTTTGTAACCATCACCTATGCTGTGATGGCATACTATGGCAGGCAGCTAACTCTGTGCCAACTACAGAGATGCCAAGCCTCCCTGATTCTCAGGAAAGCTCCCTGAAAATTGTATGATTTTTTTGTGAATCGGTGTATAAATTTCAAAGCCTTACTGATTTTTGGGCTGGCTACTCCCATTGAATTGTACACATTTGCTAGAAACCTCCCTGATTCTCAATCCAATCCTCCCGGAAACGATATTGAAATAGTTGGCATCCCTGCAACTGAAATCATAAGTTGACCTGATTTGACTTTAGGCATTGTGTCTTGACTTGACTTGAATTTGACTTGACTTGGAAATTGTCTTGACTTGACTTGGAAATTGTCTTGACTTGACTTGGAAATTGTCTTGACTTGACTTGGAAATTGTCTTGACTTGACTTGGAAATTGTCTTGACTTGACTTGGAAATTGTCTTGACTTGACTTGACTTGACTTGTTGAAGTGTTTGACTTGACTTGTGACTTGTTTGTTGTTGCTTTGACTTGTGATTTGACTGTTGTGGACTTGACTTGACTTGTGTGACTCTGAAGTGTTTGACTTGACTTGTGACTTGTTTGTTGTTGCTTTGACTTGTGATTTGACTGTTGTGGACTTGACTTGACTTGTGATTCAACCCAAGTGTGACTCTTTACAACGCTGGTGATCAGTGAAGTGTACTCACTGCACTGTGTGTACGTATGTCATCACACAGTCACAAATGGGTATGAGTGCGTATGCTTTCAGTGGGCAATTGTCTCTTATCCATCCATCGCCCCTACCCCATTATGCCCCCATTGCCAATGAACTGTCAAGAACTCAATACCCGATAATGTAGCAGGACTGCTTAATCATTTCCTGATGAATATCAGTTTAGGATATACAAACTAGAGCTGTAGTATTTCGGTTATTTAAAAAACGGTTAACCTACCTCAAAAAACGGTCGGTTTTCGGTTAACCCTTTTTTAGTCTTCAGGCATTTCTTCCTTATTAACGTATATCATTTCACTTTAATTCAGGTATCTGCTTGTTTATTGTTTTTTTATATGTTTATTTTGACACATATCCATGTGTTCTTTCATATTTTGGCATATATAAAACATCGAAATATTGAGAATCTTACATCCTTTCTGATAATTATGCAATATTTCAATGTTTTTGGGATGACTTAATCGAAGATTTCTGCTTCAAAATGAACCAAAACGGTTATCCTAAACCTAAAATGAAAATCGGTTTTGATTGGAGACGGTCGGTTACCGGACGGTTAACCTTTTGACTACAGCACTAATACAAACACTTTAATGCATAAGTGCTGAGTGTGTCCTGTGCATTGCAAAGGTTCCGGTATTGATGATAAAATTTTCATTGTTAGGGTGGACTTTGTACCCCCTTGTCTCTGAATTTGTTTCTCGTTGTATTGTTGAGACATGCATTGTCACTGTATAGTAGGCCTACCTGTATTAGCATTATCAATCAGGTGTCTTTATACATGTAGGCCCCATGTGAAGTTCCGGTTCTTGTGGTATAACAGCAGGCTCGAAAAGAGGAACTAGAATCAAAGTTGGGGAAAAAACAGGAACTAGCTTCCCAAAATCTGGTTTTGCAATAAAATACAGCTTGAATAATACGAGATTCAGTGGCAGTTGGCTCTGTACATGTATTTGATAACTCATACATAGAACCAGGGCTCTACACCAACTTTTTTGGTCACTTGCCCTTTGGGAAAGTGAAATTACCACTTTCAAATTTTTACTTGCCCAAAAGAAAAATTTACTTGCCCAAAAATAAATGTTTTGCTCATGTTATGATCAAAATTTTTACTTGCCCGACATAAAATTTTACTTGCCCAGGGCCAGTTTGCAAGTGTTAGTGTCGAGCCCTGATAGAACGATATTTAAAATTAAAGGCACAAAATGTCAGAATCTCTTTTGTAGGGACAGTGATTTTCCATGATAGCGGAAAGCAGACGGAATTCACAAAAATGACCACTTGAAACGGACAGTGAGTTTTCAATTGGAAAAATCATGAAAAAACTTTCTTCTCCAAAGTTTCACATGTGGAAAAACAACAACAACATGAAATTCATAACATTGAAAAAAGTTGATGATAAAGATAAAGCACAGAAACAGTGCAAATCAATGTGTATAATTATTTAAAGTAGATGACAAAATTAGAATTTCTATTTTTTCAGGCAGTTGAATTGAATTCCAGATTTTTTGGAAAGGAAAAGGTCCTACTTTTGTACCTACATGTATCCAGCAGCCCAACAAAATTTTATGAGGGATGTATATCTGTGAAGATCACTGATAATCTAGAATTTGAAAAATACCCCCAAAACTGTAACTGTGGCTTTGTGTGTAATCCAGGCATGCCAGGCTATGTATGTGGCCAGTTCAACTATTGAGGATTAGAGATATATATTGTTTTCATTGCATTTATTGATTTGTGCAAATTAGGAAACTTGGTAAGGGAAGAGTTTTTAAAAGAAATGTACTGTATTTCCACAGTCATGTCAGCTGTGAAGTGAATAGAATAGTCTGCTCCAGATGTCCATTTTCAGTCTAAAACATCCAGTGCAAATGTACATGTACATATGTGTACTTTTAAAGCCACTGGCTAACATTTACCGCAGTTAAACAAAATGTGAGCTACATAATCCTCCATGCTCCAAGTGTCTTTGATAAGGTCTAAAAATAAAGCCCTGAAAAAATTGTATTTCAAAATGTGTGTTTAGTGCTTCAAAAAACTGATAATTGTAAGTTGACCGGATTCATGTGCCCATTTCCTCCCATAGACTTACTGTGTGTGGATCTAGGCTATTTTTTACTCGCCCCGAGTACTAATTGTTTATTCATTCATATCTTGCCAGTGGCAGCATAAATTTCCAAACTTTTGTATTCTAGGGTGTTCACTTGTCCATTCAAACACTACTATGTAGCTCAGATAGCAAAGTTTGACAATTTTTTCATTTAAAGCTCCACAATGTTAGCCTATTACTTTAAAGGTCAGTAACATGATTGGGAGAAATAAGAAATGCATCTAGAACCAAACTTGTTGAAAAATACCAGCTGGAGTGTATCGCCTGGCTGGAAGGATTTAAGGAAAATCAAGCATTTATTTCTCCAAAGACCCGAAAGAAATTAATCCCATAGAAAGCTACACAACAAATTTGTCTGTCACGAGGTGTACTGATGGAATTTATTTTAAAGTCAACATTTGAGTACAAAATTTTCACAGAATTCTTACATGTAGTGTACTTGATTCTAGAATTAGAATAGTTTTACCCCAAGTGGACTACCCCAATCATGCCATTTTCTTTTTTAATTTAACTATTTTGACCAGTAGAACATCATAGAGACTTAGAGTAGAGTATACTGGAGACTGCTTTGTCTAGTTTGTGACTTAGTGCAAGGCTTGTTCAATTGATATCAACAGTTGTTGTTTTTTCACCTTAATTTCCTAGATCATAAGGACCAAGTTCTTCCTCTTTTTGCATCCTACATGTATATTTCTGAAACACCAATGAATAGTTTCTGTTTAGTGTTGTGGTGACTGATTAGGATTCTTCATCAAGATGTTATTATTCATCTCATACTAGATTTGATAACCATTATTTGACCTTTCTCCCCAAACCCAAATAGATAGGCCTGCTGAGACTACACTGTACATGTACATGTACCAGTTTGTAGTGATAGTACATTGAAAATTACAGGTATTTATAGAGAAGACTATGTGTGTGTGTGGGTACTTACATGTACCCATCATAATTTAGTTATCAAGTGTATGTTTGACACTTGCACAAAGCTTATTGCTGAGTTCTAATACATAACAATGAAAACAGAAAAACAAGCTCCGGAAGTTAGGAAGTTACGTTTACAGTTAAGTGAGATAAAGAAAATCAAGGCATTCCTACCATATTTTAACTGATATGGAATTATAAAAGGAAAGCCCAATGTTTTGGATAAATATTAGCCATTGCTATGGTAAGTTATCGAGGCACCAAAATATTTACCTGTAGTCGAGTGTCAAATGACGTTCAGGGCCTGTACAAATCTTTGCATGCCCAGTGAAACGTATCGCATCCATTGTGTGTCTTTGCGAAGCTTGTACGTCATCGAAAGTCCAAAGTCCAAAAATTTGTGATGTCACTAGTACTGCAAGAGCGCACAAAGTGACTGCTTTTATCAATTCAGGTCTGTGATGTCACGAGTACTACACGAGCGCACAATGCGACTGCTTTTATCAATTCATGTTTGTGATGTCACGAGTACTCACAGGCACAGCACACAATAAAGATTGCTTTTATGTAATCAAACTTTGCCCCGAACTTGTCAGCTGATCTTTTGATGTGTTTGAGATCAAAGTGGGCTATTTAAAAGCTTGCGATGGTGGAATGGTCTCCATTCTATCTCAAGAATTTGTCGTGGGTGAATGTCGGAGCCAGAGATGCCACAGTTACCTGGCAAGTGTGCTGACATAACCTACGATTACAGCTGTACATGTACATGTATGTTTCTATTTTTAGAAACAACAAGGCACTAAGGCAGGCTGTTGAACTTTCTTGCATATCATTATAAAGTACCGTTTGATTGGCTGGCAAGTTTGGGATCACCCTGTTCAGTGGCTGTCACTTTCTTAGGCTGTTTCTACTATCATCATGGGTGTCTCAGTGCTATACGGCCATACTCGCATGTCAGGCCTTCCTCCCAGATGGGGTATAAAGGTACGTTTCAAAGTTCTGCAAACATCAATTTTAGCTGTTGCTAGAAAATGTTAGAGCATAAAATGATGTCATACTGCAATAAAAAATACTTATTGGTCTTCTTTTTAACCATGAACTAATCAGCCAAATGCATCTTTGAATTCATGACCCTGTTTTAGGTATGGCATCATCCAATCTGAAAGTGAAATGTGATGTACATTGTATGCATGCACGTGTAAACTGTAATGTACATTTTTGTCTTGTTGATGACAGTGTGAATTATTACCTCATACATGACTTATATTTTGGGGTTATAAAGAGCTGAATAAATCACTGAGAGGGTTCTGAAATGTCTTTGAATTGTGCTTTACTTGGTGTTAAAGGCAAGGTTCACCCTGACGTGAAGTTGGTTTTAATAAAAGCAGAAAATGAGTGAAACATAAAAAAAATTAATGAAAGTTTGACGAAAATCCACCAAAGAATAACAGAGTTATGAATTTTCAAAGTTTCAATTTCGTGACATCACATTCGAGCAGCTCCCCATATGTCACTTTCGTAAATTGTCATTTTTTTATGATTCATGATAATTGAAGGGGGTTTTTTCATAGGAGTATGTATGAAATAATGTGTCTGATTATATTGAATGCACAGGTAAAATTATTTTCAAATTTCTGAGGAAATGGCACTTTATGGAATTTATATCACATGACATATGGGGAGTTGCTCGCATGTGACATCACAAAATTGAAACTTTGAAGCTTCATAACTCTGTTATTTGGTGGAATTCGCCAAACTTTCATATTTTTGTGCTTTTATTAAAACCAACTTGATGTCAGGGTGAACCTTGCCTTTAAAACCAGACCTGTACCTAGATAATGTACATTTGACCAAATTGGCCATTTCACTATTTGGCTATTTTCCACAATCTAAACTTTAAAACAAAATATCATACTTTGGCTCCTCAAATTTCTACAGTACATGTATTCTGAGTGGACAATAAGTAACTGTAACTTCACAGTACAGTGGATCATCATGTTTTGGGGGAATGTACTGTATGGTATACTGCTCTACACTTTTTATTTGAGGAATTTGACTACCAGGCACATGCATATTTTTGCCATATGCACACACTACAGTGCATAATCTTCAAGCTTTTGAAGCTGCACTTTACTGGAAGAGGACGAAGAAGATATGTTATTTACTAATTGTAATTAATTACAATTGTAAGGTGCCTAATACAGATGTGAGAAATGGAATATTATGATTGACAACTTGTAACTTGACCCCAAAACTTACTGAACAATTTAAACATTAAACAACCAATCATAAGGTGCATTCACACTTACAGCAAACTTCGCAAAGTTTCACTTCCCGAAGATTAACTTCGCGAAGTTTGGTAATGTGAACACAAACTTCCTGCGAAACTTCCTGCGAAACTTCTCGCGAAACTTCCCACAACTTTGTAGGAAATTTCCCGAACATCGAGAAACTTCCCGCGACATTTTGAGTGTGAACACAAACTTCGGGATGTTATATCCCGTGAGCCTCAGTGCATTTCCGGTGTGGGGACATAAATGCGCACGGTACACAAACATGGAGTAGAATACGTTATGACTTGAGTGTACCATGTAGCTCGGATATTTACGTGCGTTTTGTACGCAGCAACATATACGTCCAAACTCATTCAATTTTTGTGTGAGCTTGGTATACTTTCATTAAGATAAGTATGAAATGTAAAGGACATTGGAGCATCGCAGAAACAAAATTCCTGATCAATCTGTAGCAAAATGTCCGCACATTTTGATTGTTTCCACATGCGCAGTGCGTTCCAAATCTTCGAGAAGTTTCGCGGGAAGTAAATCTTCTCGAAGTTTTGCCCCAGTGTGAACGATCAAACCAAACTTCTCGAAGTCCTCGAGAAGATAAACTTCGCGAAGATTTGTAATGTGAATGCACCTACAGTTTCATTGTCCATTCTATCATTGACCTGTAACCACCCAAACTGCCCACTTCGAAAAGTTAAGGGCATGGAAATTATGAATTGTTTAATAACTAATTATGATCAGCAGTGAACCATAAAAGAGGTCAAATTAACCACACAGAGTGGGCAAAGGTAACCATTGAGAAGTAGGTAAACCCATTTTATGCTTAAAAAATTCTATCAGTGGTGATGTAGCGAGTTTACTTTTTATACCATGAAGCCACACAAATATACCCCCCAAACATATTGAAGCCATTGTTTACAGATATGACTGATTATTTTATGAATCGTGTAAATTCTCAATCCTGTGTTTGGATGTGATGTTCAGTATACATATATGCTCACATACAATACATGTAGGCTTATGTAAACATCAGCATGGTTTACTTTGTAAA
>JZLH01S0614565.1:73682-91539 GCA_001188425.1 Eucidaris tribuloides
ATGTAACCTCACATTGATGAAGTACCATACATGTATGCATGGGTTCTTGCAAGCATATAATGGTGATAAACTCAGTATCAGGGCCTTTTGTCTGTGTAACCAACCCCCCCCCAAAAAAAAAAAACAAAACAAAACAAAACAAAACAAAACAACAACAACAACAACAAACAAACAAAAACGCACATACGCACACAGAAGTTACAAAGGAAAAGTGTAATATTCAAGACTTTCTTTCCCTCTGTCTCATTATTATCATAAGTAGGTTTTCAAACATGTATGATTCTTTTCTCAGTTAATCTGTTGGAGACTAAAACCAAGATATCTCGGGCTGGAGTCATGGAGAATGCATGTTATGTAATCAAATCATCTTTAATGGCCTAGGAAAGTAATGTAGCCCTTTGGGGTTCAACTAGATGGTGTAGAATGATGTGTTCTGACCTAACCCCCTCACACTTCACCATTTAACAACAACATGTTAGAATTGTGAGGAATCAGACAAAATTGGTGTACTGTAAACTTTTGCTGGAAAATGATCTGATTTACTCAAATTTATTCAAAATTGTCTCCATTTGTTTATCTCTTCTCTTCCGTGTAGCCACAACCCTGTCTCAGATGACGAGAGGCACTACTCGTATCCCTTGACCGGCGGCATGTACCACGGTTCACCCACCACCCCACACGGCTTGACGCGACAGCACAATCTGACCTCGGAGTTCGATAGTCAGGTATATTGACTGATAACGTCTACCATATGTAGTAATGAATCTCGTGTCAAGAGTGAAAATGGGCAGACTTGAAGTGTGTGTCCCAGTCATGGGCACGGGTACGAAGCCCAGGGTACGGGTATGGGTACAAGACCATGGGTACGGGTATGGGTACGGGTCCAGCATGTGACTAAGTCATGGGTACGGGTATGGGTGCGGGTCCAGAATTTGGGGTACAGGTATGGGTAAGGGTATGGGTACTACAAGTCTGAAAATGGCGAAAGGCGCTTTCATATGGCAGCTAAGTCATTGCACTTGGTTTGCACTAGGGAACATGAACTAGATTTTACTGTTTAATTTGATGAGTAAACTTGATTTATCACAGACTAAAAGTAAATAATTTAGGTGAATAGTCAACATCCTTTAGCCATATTTAATCAGTTTGAATGGTGAATTGAATGGTAATGTATGTTAATTGACTAATTGTTATTATTTTATTCTGTCTTTTGTTTGTAGGCGTTAACTTCAACGACCGAAGACGAGGGTTACTACTCCCCGCGACTCAACGCACTTCCGGAACATAGTGTGTTTTCACCTGGTCTGGTCCCTCACAACGCATCGGGCTTTCCCATGCATCAGACAGGACGAAACGAAGCTGGCAGCGCTCCATCACAGTCCCACTCATACGATATGATGTACCCTGGCTCCGCATCAGCAGCGACACATTCGACGTGGAGCCAGCACCCGCTGCCCCCCAACACGGGGATCGGGGCGCCATCCAGGACCCCCCTGCGCCCCTTCGTCACCCCTAGCCGGAGTCCAGCACGGAGGGGGGCAAGGAGCCAGATGTCGGGGCAACACCCCGTCCCCCACGCCCACCCCTCAGAGCCCGTGACCCATCACGCGGTCTGGAGCGATGCGAACCAGGAACGCCTCGCCCAGACGATGCGGCAGTACCCAAAAGAAACGGACCCGGCCAGGATTCTGGAGTACATGAGACGAGGAAGCAGTGGTCAGTGAACTCTGTGTGATATAACGATGACAATTATACCAGACCTCGTCCAGACTGCAAACCATCCAGTGTGAAGTCATTCACCTGGGCAGCAGCACAGAAACCTACCAAGTGCAGTTCAAAATGCTGTGATGTGCCTTGTACATTTGACTCATTGTAACGTTTCAGCAGATCTGCTAGATGCAGGGAGTGGGGCATACAACTCTTCCTCCATTGAGGAAAGTTTTTTTTACATACAGGATAAAAATACAATGTGCACAAAATATAAACCAGTGAAGTCATGAATTCCAAATGCCTTTTTTGTTAAAATTCAAAGAATGAAAATTATGCACAGAAAATATCATTTGAAGATGAACTATACATCTGTAGAAAGTTGAATTATGCTATGTTATGTCAATAGCCTTTTCATTTAACCCTTTACATGCGAATGTTGCATCAGTGCACAATTGTACAATTGAATTGAACAATCATTCTAATTATTTTTTTTCCTTCACCTTTGTACAGGAGACACTAAAAAATAGCTAGTGGTCTTAAGTAACATCTATAGAAAAATTACATTTTCAATACCACAATAAGGAAAGCAAAATTCAAAGAAAGTATGAAAAGAACAATTGTCATGATCATTATCCCCTTAGAATGAATTCAGCATGTAAAGAGTTGAAAGAAAAAATTGAAAATCTTCCTTGATTTAGTTGAAAGAGTGTGTAGGCAGTTAGTACACAGTAGGATCCCCCTCCCCCGAATTTATACTAGCGCAAGTACGGTTAGTACAATACAGAGACGTGACTGTACTGAACAGAATGGGTTTGGATTGCGTGTCATGATTATTATCCCCTTAGAATGAATTCTGCGTGTAAAGAGTTGAAAGAAAAAATTGAAAATCTTCCTTGATTTGGTTGAAAGAGTGTGTAGCCAGTTAGTACACAGTAAGATCCCCCTCCCCCGAATTTATACTAGCGCAAGTACGGTTAGTACAGTACAGAGACGTGACTGTACTGAACAGAATGAGTTTGGATTGCGTGGTCGTTGTGCCAAACTATCCATGCATGTTACATTAAAGAAACAAAAATACATCACATCTCAATCCAGTCATGCCATATGTATTTGAATGATTCAATTGTCATGTTGTTATCAATTCTATTCAATTTTTGAAATATTTTTATATGCATCAGTGATTTTGCCGTAAGGTCACTCGTAGAGTTGTTTGTACTTTGTCTTTTCTCCGAAATCATAAACCACATCCACCACGCTCTTTTGTGGCGAGGAGGAAGTAGGTAGTATACAAAGAGTGTTACTCATAGTCACATAGTCAGTTTCAACCTGGTCTAAACGTGAGAATAGCATTATTTTGTAGAAATTGCAGCTATATTGTAATCTTCTGTTGGGTAATATGCAGTATGATTTGGAGTAATAAGGCATAGTTTACCTAATAGCCTGTACCCTGTTGCAAATCATACTACATTCATATTTTCCATATTGGTCATAAAATGTATCCATAATGAAATGTGATTGAAACTATTAAGAAGGGAAATAGAAATCATCTTTCCTGCAGATTTTTTTGTTTGTTTACTTTAGGGGGGTGGTACATTTTTAAGGGAAACCAAGTACAGCATTATATAACAAGTTTTGTAAGTGGCTCTGTTTACACTAGAAATGTTCACTTGTTAAAAAAATCAAAAGATTTTAAGTAAAACAGATTTGCTTTGTAGGAAATCTCTTGGTATGTCATTTTATTTGATTCAACCAATGGAAACAAAGTTAGACAACGATTTCACCCCCTCCCCCCCCCCAAAAAAAAACCCTTACAAAATCAAAATATTCTATGATAATTTTGTGTCATATTTGTAACTGAACATGGAATGTAAAGAATGTATTTGGCACCCCACCTCCAACAAACAGTTGATGGGCTATTTTTGTCCTCGTTCGATAGTTATAGTGATGTCCCTCTATCTTTATAAATATTGTTGTTAATGATGATGAAGATGATGATGATGATGATGATGATGATGATGATGATACTTGTGATCATGTAGATGATATATTTATACTGCTGAAAGATTTGCTATTCATAATTGTGAGAGTTATACATGTACATAAGCTAACTCGCGTGTGTTGCCAAATAGGTGATATATACTCTATTTGAACTTATTTTGTGATACATACTTTTGTACGGAACATATTCTCATGCACTGCAATTAAGAGAATGTGTAAGTTGAAAGTAAGCACTCAAGGGGAGAATACATTTCTGTATTGCCTTATGCTGCATAATTATGTGGAATGTTCAAAGTTACTTTTTGAGCAGTGTGTTCACAGCATGGAAAAAGTCACTAGACGAAAATCAAGACTTTTTTTTCCTGTATGAGCGTAGTATTGTCTCAGTCTTTGTACTAAGATAAAAGCTCAATTCACATGTAATGTATGTCATTTTTACTAATAACCAGAGTATAAAACTATTTGCAAAGTAAAAGTACAGTATATTACTGCACGATAGTCCAAAAAAAAAATATAAAATAGGTTTATTATTATACCTCAAAATAATGTAAGGACTTTATTGTCCAACTGTTAAAAGTTAATGTTTTTTTCTATTCTTTTATTATATAAGTATCTTCAAGTAGATAGACATATATAGATTGAGTGGCGTTATGATTGTCGCCATTTTATATACAAAAACAGTATTTGAAAGTATTACATTATTTGATGTCAGTTAGTTGTAATATAGAGTGTAACATAATATGTCTTTGCACTTGGACAAATGTGCTTAGAAATTATATAAACATGACATTGTGTTTTGATAATTGTATATTATCTCCTTTTGTGTGTGTGTTTGTGTGGAAATAACATTATATTAGCCAGTTCATTTGTGATTGATATGTTTATATACTACAAATTTTATTTTGTGCTGCAATAATTGAGATCACATTCTGAAATGAGATAAATTGTAATGGTAATGCAAAATGCAAAACATGCATTCTCATTCTCTTGTTATACTCATATTGTCGGTGATTTCACGTACCAGCGAATGTTTGATTTGCTTGATATACGAGATTCGCCGGTATGTAATGTCACCGACAATTGAGCGAGTTCTTCATTTGCTCTGTACAGATATATATGTTGTACATAAAAACTTTAAAGTATGCATGCTATCACTTATGTATAATAAAGAGTGACATCAATGATAAAATCTTTTATTCTGAAAAGATTTGCATGTCATGCCAGTTAATTTGCCATTCATTGATTGAATGTGGTTACAAATAATAAAAGTGATTGTTAAAAATTGGACACAACTGTTTTGGTTTGGTGTTGTTTTGGAGAGTGAGTTTATAAGAGAGATTGTGGTAAAGTGCATTGTGTAGCATAGTATCAGGGTGGGCCAAAGTAGTACTGAATTGGTACTAGTAGTACACTAGTACTGTACCGTAGTCAGCATATGGCATGTCTAAAAAAAAAATGTTTAAGCGAAAAGCACCTCCCTTGGCAATTGGAAAGTACTGTTGTGATATGATGCTTACATCAACGTCAAGGGTACAGTCTTGGCTTTCAAATGTTGTTTGTTCTGTTAAATTTGCTTGCTTTAATATCAAGGTATGTTTAATTAACTGCAGGGTAAAATTACAATTGTACCACTTTTACCACAGTCAATGACAGTATCAAGCCCTTTTCCCTTGCGAAAGTGGCACACAATGTAACTGTATCTTTTCGTTGATAATTAAACATATCTCGAAATCGAAATGAGCAAATTGATCAAAACAAACGGCATTTGAAAGCGTAGACTATGCCCTTGACGTTGATGTAAGCGTCAGTCACAACAATATTTTCTAATTGCCAAAGAGGGCGCTTTTGACTTTCACAATTTTTTTGAAACACATAGTCTTGGTGCCAAGGAGTTTGTATTAACAAGAGTCTTCTGTACGGTGCACTTCCGTTATAATGAACACGGTTATAACAAAATTCCGGTAAAAAGCGAAGTAAAAATTCTGGTCCCAAAAAATTATTATCTATATGGTCATGTGTCGTATAGTGGGGCCCCTTTGTGTTACAGGCACCAAAGTTAAGAATTTGTCACTTCTTGCATTTAAACCAATATAACTCAAAAAGTATTTATCAGAAACCAACAAAAGTATACATTTTCTGAAAGCTGATACTTCAGAGAATCTCAATCAGCCAAGGTCAAGTTGCTATACAGGGTGTGTAAAAATAAATTAAAGGGTAAATATCACAAAAAAGTACAGTTGTGATATTGAGACAACGTCATTGCACTTGTCAGTATTAAAGTCAAGGTTCAAAATGATTCTGGTGTGAAAGAGCACACTCAGCTTAAGAAAATGTTAGGTTTTACCACTTTTCGAATTAACAAGATGTAGTGATCAACCAGGTAATGGCAAAATAGCCTTAAAATTGTGTGCGATTTGTTCAATACATTAATTACACTAATTAAATCAAACCAGTTTTACTAAACCTAATTAACAATTTTAGAGATTATCAGTAAGAAATTGTTTAAAAAAATGGATCAGTAGAGTGTTCAAAAATTCAGGACGAAATGTAGCCCATGAGTGAACATACATGTGGTCCTTTATGGCAGTACTTTCGATGCTTCCATAAGCGTACAAGTCAATGGCAAGCATAAAAAGGCTACACCAGTCATAATAAGTAAATTAATGCGCTTGAAGGACAATTAATGTCACTTTACTTTTTGGGGAAAGGGAAAAAATTTTTTTTTTTTGGGGGCTTACAAGTAGAACATGTGTCAAGTTAGTCCAGATGGCATATCATAACTCCAAAGATAGCTTATCTGCTGCAAAAAGTAGAAAAACCAAAAAGAGTAAGGTGAATTTTGCATTTCCACCATAGAGTGTACATACTCCTCGCTCCGCTTATCCTCCTCCGCTTAATCCACTCAGATTACCCCTCAATTACACATTTTGCATCTTTCACTAATTAAACAAGTGTATAACAAGATTGCTTAAATCAGATTTCAAACAGCAAGAATAATTTTTATCTAGCAAGAATGAGCCCAATAAATCATAATTGGATGAAGGATAGCTCTGAAATGCATCGAAGTTTAATTGAAGAAGAGGAACTGAAAATGTAACGCCACCAGGTATTTGGGGGTCCCACCAACAACACATGACCTATATCATTATATACTTCAACTGTTCTGTTATGGAAAATTTCGATACAACAAAAGAAAACTGCCCAGTCTGAGGAACTACGTTATTTTGGGAGTCATTTGTATTACAATGTAGCTTGAGACTCCTGGAAATGGAGGTTTTTATTTTTATTTTTCTGTTGAGAGTGTTGTCCCTTGACCCCGTTTGATACTTTGCCCCTAATCTTCCGCTGGGGATGAGTACATCCATCTTTGCAACAACTTGGCATCCCCCACTCCTACAGATGATACTTGTCAAGTGAAAGCTGAATTCATTCACAGACTTGGGAGATGTATTTGTGGAAAATTTGATTACAGGTGCTTAGAAAATGAACCACAATAGGACACATGTATGAAACTTATACATCACTATTAATGAACATTCATTAATTGTGGGATCGGTTCGATATAGTGTTAACCCACACATTTTTCATTTCGAGATAAACACGTTTGAAAGTTATAGAATATATTGCAAAAAAAAAAAAAAAAATGAATATATTGCATATTATGGAATTAAGAATATTCCGACCTTAGTTGATTTTGGGGTTGAAATTTTACTAGCTTTTTAAAATAGTAGTGTAGATGATGCAAATGTGTGTAACTCATTTTTCACAAAAGTGAAGGTCAACACTATATTGCACCGATCCCTTCAATTATCTCTTTTATCAAAACAAAAAGTGATTACTTTTGAATAATGTTGTAGTTCTAGAACAATAAAAATTTGAAATAAAAAACCTAATGTGTGCAGCTCCCTTCAAAGACCTGGGAGAAGAAAGGGAATTTACCGAAGTCGGTTTCACTTTTCATAAGTTGTGGGCGGACCTAACAAGACATGAACATGATGATAACTTGTAATGATCAAGTTGATGAAGATGGAAATGGATTTCAACATACCTAATTAACCATTAATCATTGTGGGTAAGATTTCTAGTTTCTACATAATAATTATGCTACATTATCTGTGGTCGGAAACATAAAAGAAGAGGGGGGGGGGGTAGATAAATGTGCTTGACTGTATGATCACTGGACTTAAAGGCGAAGTCCACCCTGACGTCAAGTTGGTTTTGATAAAAGCAGAAAAATGAGAGAAAATTATGATTGAAAGTTTGACGAAAATCCATCAGAAAATAATGGATTTGTGGATTTTTAAAGATTTTATTTTGTGACATCACATGCAAGCAGCTCCCCCATTTGTCATGTGATATAAATTCCATAAAATTGTCATTTTTTAATGGTTCATGATGACTGAATTTAATATTGTTTTCATAGAAGCGTGTGTGAAATAATGTGTCTGATGATATACTGAATGCACACGTAAAATCATTGTGAACTTTCTGAGAAAATATCAATTTATGGAATTTATAATACATGAAATATGGGGGTGCAGCTCGCATGTGATATCTCAAAATTAAAACTTACAAAATTCATAACTCTGTTATGCTTTGGTAGATTTTGCCAAACCTTCATTAATGATTCTCTCATTTTATGCTTTTATTTAAACCAACTTGACGTAAGAGCGAACTCCCCCTTTAATGTAAAGTAAGAATGCAAACGCAAACAACCAACAAAAATGTATCATGGATGCACCATAAAATCTACAATCATCTACAAAGTTATATCTGTATTTCTTTACGACAATCGTAATAAACCAAACACTGAGAAATTGAATAAAGAGGTTGTGTGCATGACAAGATAATCCTAAAATATGTGCCTGTGCAAGTATTCCAGGTAACAATGGTAATAGAATGGCCCATATCTTGAAAAAAAATCTGTCCTTGTTATAATTACTACATAACATTTGACAGAGCGACTTGAAAACTGTATTGTACTACACTTACGTACTAGTTTGCTGAAGCTATGTCTCCTTTTGGAGGAAATTTAAAAATTCATCTTATTTTCATTGGTACTCTCTCCCCCCCCCCCCACCCCTTTACTCTTCCAAAGAGATTTTGTGTGTGGAAAATATGAAAAAAAAAGACCGGGAGGGGTAGTGGAACAGGTGAAAAAGTTGTGTAACGAGGTGGAAGTGGTGAAAGAGTTTTCGTATTTGGGGGGACAGGGTGAGTGTGAGTGTCAGTGCAGAGTGTAGGGCAGCTGTGACACCGAGGGCAAGATTTGGATGGGTGAAGTTTAGGGTATGCGGAGAGTTGTTATATGGGAAAAGGTTTCCTCTGAAGATGATAGGAATAGTTTATAAGAATTGCATGAGATCGGCGATATTGTATGGGAGTGAGACATGGTGTTTGAGTGAAAATGAGATGGGGATTCTGAGAAGGACTGAGAGAGCAACGGAAAAGAGCGATGTGTGGTGGTGTGAAGCTGATGGACAGGAAGAAGACTGAGGATTTGATGCAGATGTTGGGTTTGGAAGAAGCGGTGGATCAGATGGCGAAGGAGAATGGAGTACGTTGGTACAGACATGTGTTGAGGAGGGATGTTGATCATGTTCTGAGAAGAGCTTTTGAGTTTCAGGTGGATGGTCAGAGGTGGATGAAGGGGGCGACCACAGGAGATATGGAAGAAGCAAGTGGCCGAGGAGAGTAGGAGGGTTGGATTAAGGGAGTAGGATGCGCCGAATAGAGTAAAGTGGAGGGGTGGGGTAAGGTTAATTGCTGTGAGTGTGATGTGAATCCGGCCACCCCCGTAGTGGGGACCAAATCGGGTTTAAAACCTGGATTAC
The DNA here is from genome assembly GCA_001188425.1 of Eucidaris tribuloides. NCBI lineage: Eukaryota > Metazoa > Echinodermata > Echinoidea > Cidaroida > Cidaridae > Eucidaris > Eucidaris tribuloides. The sequence continues at coordinate 83,225 of JZLH01S0614565.1, forward strand.
TACTACTATGATGTCTCAATTTTCCCTCTTGCAATCATAAAAACTCAGTTTCTCTTAATGTTTTTAAATCAAATTGTAGACAATTTATTTTAGATCAAAATTAATCACCATATGTTTTTTTGTATAGCATTCCTGCACATTTCTGTTGTAGTTTTGTAGTTCACCCAATTTTGTAGTAGTTTTTAGTTTTCTTTCCTTTGCCATGTCTTTGTCATTGTTCTTTAATTTACCAGGGTCGGCTATCTAGAAGGCTTGTTCCTTTCTTGCTGTTCCCTGCTCATATTAATTTCAAAGTAATGTTTCTGTCATTTTTGTGTTTTTTGTACTATTCTGTTACGTTTGTATGTTATTTTTACTTCGTACATGTACATGATGTTTTTATGAGTGAAATAAAACTGACCCTGAACCTGAACCTGAATTTTCAAAAAAAAACGTCTCTTTACTCTGAAAAGGCCTATGTGCATAGAACTTGAAAGCAGCTCATAGTGAGGTAGATTATTATTATAATTATTATTATACCGGTTTTTATTCTAACACTAAAATACCGGTTTTTATTCTCACACTAACCCACTTTTTCGCGAAAATAAAATTCTTAAGGTTCAAGATCTTTACTCTTATCATCTAGGTCAGTTTATGTACAAATTTAGCAAAGATAATTTACCGAACATTTTTTCCAACATGTTTATCAGAAATAGCTCCGTTCACAAATACTCCACCAGGCAATCAGATTCCCTGCACTTGCCGTTAACAAGAACTTTATTTGCAAATAAATTGTTTACCTTTACCGGACCTAAGCTGTGGAATTCACTGGACGATAGCATAAAAACACTCAGGCTCTCTACTTTTAAACATAAATTGAAGAAGATCCTATTGGAACAAATACTCAAACACCGAATAATCTAATTATAGAAAGTGTGTTTTATTTTTTAAAGATAAAACTATCACTTGACATATTATGTTTCTCTTCTTTTCACAATATACTGATGCTCTTGAACTTGAGAATAACCTGCTCACCTTCTTCACCTTCTTCACCTTCTTCCTCTTTTTCTTTTACCGCCATTTGTAATGTATCGTCTTGTTCCCCTTGTGTTTCGTCCTGTCTGTCTTAATGTGATATTCCAGGCCACGTTTACCATAATTATGCGCACTCAATGGGACCTATGTAATACAAGTTTACTTTTAATATGATAATTATTTTAAATATGAAGTATTATATTGTATATTCTGTTGATAATGAACAATATGAAAAAATGAAATTAATGTACTGCTATAATAATGTCAATGTGTATCAATTTGTTCATTTATATATTGTTTTACATGAACTTCTTGATGCAAAAGTGGAAAAAATAAATTCAAATCAAATCAAATCAAATTATTATTTGGGGGTTGAATTTGTGCATAAAACAATTTATTATGACCAATGTTAATATCAATTTTAATTAACACTCAGCGATCAGGTATTCTGGGTGGTACTATAGAAACATAGAATTACGGATGGCTGCCATTTCAATTGATCCATTAAAATAATAAGCTACATTAAACATTTAAAAGCTATTATGCTTTAAAGTGATTGATTTTCCCTCCTCACCACACAAGAGAAACAACAAATGGAATAAAAGAAAGAAAAATTAACAAACCTTCCCAGTCCTTTCCAGTACAAAAACTGCATAAACTAAGTCCAAATTAGCATAATAGCCCATTGTTCGTGAATTTGTCTATTTTGTGTTGTTTATGTTGGCAGGATTTTCACTGCGGTGGGAAAAATGGGTTATCATCACACAAAAAACAATAATGTTTGAACGCCCATAAATTCCTACCTAAAACAACACGAGCCTTCCTCAATCTTTGTCTGTGTTAGGTTCTATTCTTAATTTCATTCAGCTTGTTACATGATAACTTCCACCAATATCATATGTTATATGGCTTAAAAAAAAAAGCTCAAAACTTTGATCAGAACTGTTTTCTTAACGCTGAGTCATCAGGGAAGATCCTGTATATTTCAATACTGCCGAGCACACTTAACCTTGGCAATTTTGAGAATTCGTATTTTTTTTTGATCTATGATAGTGGAAACGGATCAAATATGTTCCACATCCATGACACTACAACAACAAATTGCTCCAAATTACTTGAAAGATTTAATTACTTTTCGAACTCCGTTTATATTACCTCGTGCCCATTAACATGCCCATTTTATATATATCAGAACGAAATACAAATTATTTCAAAAGATCATTTCAATACCATGGCTCTATAACCTGGAATAACTTACCACATTCTGTCAGGACACCCACTTCCACTTCATTTAAAAGAAAATGTAAACATTCATTTTGATATTTGAACTTGTCTTTTGCAACCTTGCCATATTCATCACTGCAGCATGTAATATCTAACTTGATTATTTATCATGTATCGTGCAGTTTTCTTGTTTTACTATTTGCAATGTGTTTGTTTTTACTCTCTTTTTTGTAATTATCATTTCTTGTATTATACATGTATGTTGTATTTGTAATTCTTTTATCTTGTTTGTTTTTATTGTATGCAGGGGCCCTTGGGAGAACTTTTTTAACTGAAAGTGTAACCTTGCTGAAATAAGATCGAAATAAATAAGTAAGTAAATAAATAAATAAATAAATAAATAACAACAACAACAATAATGAGATAAAATTGCCAAGTGAACCCAATGCATCATTTCCACTCCTTTTGTATTTCTGCTATGTATGTATACAAAGCGCTTAGAGACATTTTACATTAAGCCTACGGGTTATGCGTTATACAAAATTGTTGTTGTTTTTTCATTATTTCATTATTATACAACCCCAAATGGGCTAAAATGTGCCCCTACGATATCCTTGTTCAAGTTTCACCCAGTTTGGTAACTTTTCCAAAGTTCTTAGCCCGACAATTTTGGCATAAAAGTTGACGATTGTCATTTTCTGTTGCATGGGCGACCTTAAAACTAAAGTGTATGTTTCACTTCTCCTTTGTTTGGAGAGGGAGATGAGGATTTGTGTATTTTTGTAATAAACCAGTAAAACAAGTGAAAAATGGGGATTTTTTTAGCTGAATGACTGAAACACAATGTTTTTTTCTCTTGGAAAGGAGTTTTATGAGAATTGTTTTGGTTTATTTTTGAAAACAAGAAAAACAGAAAAAATCAAAACATTCCCTGAGCTCATTTTTATTCTTTTTATCACTGATATTTTTTTTTTCTTCTTTTTTTCAATTCTGTTTTCAATTCCGGTCAATTCAATTTTTTTCTTCAATTCTGTGATCAGTAATCTTTTTCATTATCGATGTATACAAGTAATTATTATGTTATCACAAATTGTAAATTGTTATACTGGTGTTGTCATTTTGTCATTTGAAAGGAAGAAATAAATGTATTTGAATTTGAGGAAAAAATATCTTTATGTACTCAACATCAATTGTAAATATTGTAAATATAGTGTAAATATGTACTTGATTTTTTAACCTTTTTGTTTTGTGGTCTCCGTATGAGGGGCAGGCGTTTGCAAGATCATTATCTTTATAAAAATTATTACACAAAGTAGTGTTTGTTTCAACAAAGATTTTTTTCCTTCCAAAAAAATAAAATAAGCAAAAGAAAGTAAAAACACAAATTTAACATAACACCTTGTTAAAGGAGACTGTTATAGTGTACACTTCTCTTTTTTTATTTTTTTATTTGTGTATATTTGTTTAACGTAGACAAATGATATTCCTACAAACTTTTTTTTTCTTTGTTTTATTTTCGATGGTTCCTCAAAATCCAAGCGAAGCTTTTTAGAGGACCCTCCATTTCCATCAATCTTATTTACTCATTTGCTTATTATAATTCTTTTTTGGCTCGTTTCAAGTTTGTTTATGTTAAATTAATTATAAAGTGTACATGCATGTATGCCTTGTTTTCGTTAAACTCAGTTATTTTTGTTTGCAATTACGTGGAATGGCTTACATGTATCTATCTATGTTTGAATTTAATTTTGTGTACCTCTGTTTGTATTTGTTTTATATTTATGATGGAAATGAAAATAAAATCAATCAATTAATCAATCAATCAATTCTTGTAAATTTCAACACAAACTGGTACTTGCATCTCATGGTGTATTCATACTGGAAAACTATATATCAACAGGCCATGATAATGATTGTCACATTCTCTGACAGCTACAGTGCGAGCTTAAAAAAAAACTATTCATTCCCAACTTTCTCCCCCCAAAAATGTCATAAAACTGATATCAAAGTATCATACCACAATCATTATACCTTCATATGGTATATTGGTCATTCAGATTTGGTCATGGGTGACTGACCAGCAATCAGTTTTGTAAAATATGTCAAAAATATTTTTGTCCAAGTGTGTGCTACATGATTGCCCACGTATTCAGGACAAGGCAAACAGTCATGCATTCACACTGGAAACTGAAAAGTTGAACAAAAGCAGTTAATTTGACTTGTGTTACAAAATTGATTGTTTAGCAGTCACTGAATATTACCAATATATGGGTGTCAGGACAACTACCCGTTAAGGACAACTCCCCCGGAGACGACTCTCAAACCTGACTAACCTTCCCCCAGAGGACAAGCTCCCCCCCCCCCCCGACATCCTCCGGCATTTGGATGACTGCTCCGCCAAAGAAAAACTCCCCTAAAAAAAAAAACTCCTCGTAAGAAGGACAAACTCCATCCCACCGAGGTACAACTCCCCCCCCCGCCCGAGGGACAAACTCCCCGCGCAGCAGAACAACGTCCCCCGGCAGGACAACTAACTGCCGGACTGAGGACATCTCCCCGAGGGACAACTCGCGTCTGAGGAACAGAACCCCCCTCCACCACGCCCCCCCCCCCCCGAGGACAAATCCAGCGACGAGAAAATCAGACTTTTGGACTAGGAACATTGTTAAACTCCGTCGGGGGAGTTGTCCTTCCATGGGCAGAGTTTGTCCGTGGGATTGTCCAATGCGGGGGAGTTGTCCGCGGAGGGATTTGTCCTCTATGGGAGCTGTATTCTGGGGGGGGGGGGAGTATTCCTCCTGGGAAGTTGTCAGGTGGGAGTTGACCCCGAGGGTCGAGGGAGCTGTCCTCTGGGGAGTAGTCCTAGAACACAATGCATCTTATGAAAGTAAAATGATAATGCTATCATTTCCTGATATTAGTTTCATGATTTTTTTTTTTCATTTGAGATATCTTGAATTGAATGTGGATTTCATTTTTTTTACCCAACACTGTACAGTAGTAAACTAAAATCATTTTTGAGAGCTAGAATAACTTTGGTTTCATAGGATGAAATGGGGGCATTGATTCTATTCATAAACACACATTGTACGGTACACCTGTTCACTCATATCATCAGTAATTAAAGGGGAATGAAACCTACACCTACTTGCATTCAGAGAATAGATAACAATAAGAGTAAGAAAATGGTGAAAGTTTGAACAAATTTGACTGAACCGTTCAAGAGTTATAAATGTTCAAAGTTTATATAATCCTTATATATGGAGGATTCTTAAATTGGCAACACTACTACTTTTTTAGATGAAAGTGTGGAGAACTCCCCCTTGGTTTTGTACACATATTTTCACAAATTTACGTTTTTTGAAATGTTAGTTGTGAAGTTAATCAAATTCTTCCAGAAAACATGTACAAATCATTTTTGCTGGGACATACTTGTACAACAAGCAAGAGGTAATCAGATATTTCATAAAAAATGAGAATAAGTGAAAATTTGTGTACAAAGCCAATGGAGAGTTCTCCACACTTTCATTTCAAAAAGTGGTAGAGTTGCCAATTTAAGAATCCTCTATAACAACCATTAAATAAACTTTGAACATTCATAACTCTTGAACAGTTCAACCAAATTTGCTAAAACTTTCACTGTTGTATTTCTTTTATTGTTCTGTATTCTCTGAGTACAGAAAGATGTCTGGGTTTCATTCCGCTTTAAGTACTTTGTTCGCTTTGATCAGCAGGCATTCAGTTAACGGCTGAAAGTGTGAAATTCGGTTTGCAATGTTGCATGATGTATTCTGTTTGAATTTTATCAGCGCTTATTTTCACAAAACCTGGCTTTTTTGCTCCAAGTCTTTTGTGAGAGGTGAATATTCACTATATACTGTATGTGAATCTTTACACTTTGAAAATACATGTATTTCAGCTTATTTGGTTGTTAAAGACTCTATAACACAGTGGAGGCCACATTTAAAACAAATTGTCAAACTTTGCTGTCTGACATATCTGACAGTGTTTGAATTGACAAATAAACATCATAGAACACAACACTTTAGACAGTTATGCTATCACTCGTAAAATATTTACAGATAAAAATCAGCAGATGAATTATTTTTAGCAGACAGAAATTCTGCAACACAGAAGTCTATAGGGGAAGCTGGAATGGTCTCTCAATGATTTTTCACTTTTTAAATGCACATAAAGATCGTTTTGAAGTGCAAATTTTTAGGGCTTCATATTTAGACCTTGTCAGTAGCATGGGGAAACATATAGCTCAGATTTTTTTTAACTGGACATATTGTTATACGATACCTTTAAGTTATTTAGAGGGTGTGCAATTCATGGACATAGTCTTTAAAGTCCATAATGGTAGATTACTTTAACCAGAGAACAGGATTTCCTCCTGCCAATTTGCTCGAGTTATACTCTGCGATGAATCAGCAAAACAGACCACACCAAAAATCCGTACACAAGAAGGAATGGTTCGAAGTTCATTGTTGGAACTTCTCCAAGTTTTAGGGGATGCCCCTACTCAGAGCTGAATGGCCCGTGCAACGCGCGCTCGTAGTCAATCCACGTAAATTCTATTGTTCTCTTATCTATAGGGACGGTATAAAGTTATACTAGTACACGGGAGCATTTTTTGAACAATGGACTGGATTGTACTTGGGGTTATATTTGGTGTTATTGCCATAAAAGGTATTAATCATCTAATGTTATTATCATAATAATAATGAATATATATATAGTAACAGGACATATAAACAGCGAGACATAATAGAGAAATATTTTTAATATTAATGATGCTTAAGTTTTATGTGTATTATGTTAAATTATTTCAGGCATTTTGTTTGTATTGCATTATCTGTTGTCATAATATGGGAGATATCGCGGCCAGGCACTATTGAACTTGAAGGAGGAAGAATTTGTAGAAAAGGAAGGAGGAGGAGGAGAAGGAGGAGGAGAAGAAAATGAAAAAAGAAAAACAAGAACAAGAAGAGAGGAAGAACAAGAACAAGAAAAAGAAGCATGTAAAGAACAACAGGTGTTGTGCGGCAGGCAAATTGTCGCCGGCGACAATTTGTGACGATTATGAAAAACACTGTACGGCACAAAATTGTCGCCAACGGCACAGATTGTCGTCCGGCGACAATTGTGCCCGCGAGTTGACAGGCACAAATATGTGGCACAGCCATGAATCAAATCACACATCTTAAATCTGTTTGTTGGTATATGGGTGTATTCACTATGTTTGTGTGTTTGTAGGTGTAATGTGTGTGTGCTGTTTCGTGTAGTCTATATGTGTCTGTATGGTTTGTCTGTGTATGTATGTGTGTGTCCGTCTAATGTGTCTGTTTGTGTGTCTATATGTGTCTGTAATGTTTGCGCCAGTGTGGTCTGTGTTCTGTATCGTGTGGCAATGCTGTATGTGTCTAGCATGTGTTTGTGTGTCACTATGTTGGGTATGTATGTTTGTCTGTAGTGTGTGTCTGTGTGTGCTGTATGATGTTTGCGTGTACTGTGCGTCTGTGTGTCTGTATGTGTCCCTTTTTGGTGTGGTCTGAGTGTGTGGTCTGTTTGTTTGTCTCTTGTTTTTGTGTGTCATGTCTATTTGATTCTGTTTGGTGTGTCTGTATGTGTAATGTGTTGACTGTATATGTTTCAGTGTCTATAATGTGTCTCGTATGTTCGTCTGTGTGTGTTTGTGTGTGTCTGTGCGTGTCTGTTTGTGTGTCTGTAATATGTGCTGTGTCTGTATGTTTCAGTGTCTATATGTGGTTGTATGTTTGTACTGTAGTGTGTACTGTGGTGTCTGTATGGGGTCTGTGTGTGTCTGTCTGTCATGTATGTGATCTGTCTTTGGTTGTTTGAGTGTGTGTTGGTTTGATGTAATGTGTGGTTGTCTAGTTTTCGTGTTGCATGTGATGTCTGGATGTTTCTTTTGTGTGTGTCTGTGTGTGTCTGTGTGTCTGTCTGTGTGTCTGCATGTGTCTGTATCTGTTTGTGCGTTTGTGTCATTATGTTTGGAAGTGTCTAAGTCTGTATGTGTCGATGTTGTCGTGTTTTGTGTGTCGGTGTATTGC
>JZLH01S0614565.1:102897-130397 GCA_001188425.1 Eucidaris tribuloides
CCAAGAACATGAGCATCTATTTAAAGGCAAGGGAGATCTCATATTTCTCCCCTTCCACAGCCCAGCAAATCATCACCCATGCCCTCAGACTGTTTATAAAGGACATGTCTGTGAATTCTGAAGATCAGTAATTATCTAGAATTTGAAAAGTGCACCAAAGAGTAACGGTCATTAGACCGTTGTAGGACCACGGTTAGGACCACGGCAGGGAGATCTTATTTTTCTCCCCTTCCACAGCACGGCAAATCAATAAAGGACATGTCTGCGAACTCTGAAGATCAGTATTTATCTAGGATTTGAAAAGTGCACGAAAGAGTAATGGTCAGTAAACCGTTGTAGGACCACGGTTAGACCATGGAGGTAAAAACCATGGTTAGACTCTGTGCAAACTCACTGAACTAAATCAGTTCTATCATTTCAGTTTTGTTTTCATTATTTAATCACAATAGAATTGAATAATATACTATCAAATATTAAAAGTTATAAATACTATTAAATATTACCGGTACATGTTACACATTATACATTATATGTTATATGTTATGTTTTTGTTTATATTATGTGTTATGTGTTACATGTTCTATCTTATGCGTTGTGTATTAGTTGTAATTGTAAACCAATGGAAACAGAATTTCTACAGTTCGACCTCAATTCACCGGCCACCTTGGGACCAGCAGCCATCCGGATAAGTGATATGGCCGGATAACAGAGAGATAATGTACAAACACAGTATAGGGGGAGGAAATGCATGCCATAAGTTATAATAAAAACAACACACACTATGTGCAAATATGCAACAGACCACACACGTGACACTTTATTTACTGGCCCTGATACCCAACTGATTTCTGTGTAGTGTGTACACTTCTGATAAGGGTGTATCAATTACACATAATGACTGATAAGTCCATTGTCTGGATAATACTGAGCTCAGGTTAACTGATCGCTGTATAATCGAGGCTGAACTGTATGTATTTGCAACATGGACAATAAAGAAGAATCTGAGTCCGAATCTGAATCTGGTATTATTTCAGTAATCATGTATCATGACAGGCTGTGTACCTGGATACCGCAATTGACTTTAGAACAGCCTTTCACGCACCTGGAACGTTCGTGTGAGGTTGCAGACACGCACCTGGGAAGCAGCTTTCATTTTTCCTCCCATAAATCCTGATATTTCATGGAAATTTTGGGCCAACATATCCTAAAGAAATAAGTGTCCAGATACTCAAGTCCCCACCCTACTGGTCTATGAATAATAATATGCATGAGACCATCGAATATTTTTTGCAAAATTTTTGTTTTCATTCATTTAGTTGTACAAATTTTTTTTATTTGCCCAACATAATGTTTATTAATTGCATTTCATCAGAGATAGTACCTGGGTGAAAGTGTTTTTAAAGTCAGAATTTACACAAACTTGAAACTGAACTGAAAGCACAAGGCTTTAATATAACTCTCTTGCTTTTGGAGTTGAAACTTTTACTTACCATAAATTAATTGTCGTAAATTTTCACTTACCCAGAAACAAAATTTATTTGCACTGGACAAGCAGGCAAGTGCTAGTGCAAGCCCTATACAATAGGGACCCCAAAACTCAACTGTTACTGAAAGTTAAATTACCACTCTTGACTTATTTTTAGATTAATTACTTCTAATTGCTACTTATTTCTCTCCCACATTAGTACAAAGAACTGAGGTGGCCAGGTTGGGGGGGGGGGGTTGTTGTGGTTACATTGGCGTATCGGTAAAAACATGACTGGCCAGTCTACAATTTTGTGTGGTTTTGTGTACTGAAACTGGTGTATCAAGAAAGTTAATGTGTACCATACATTTACCGTCGTATCATGAAACAGATTTTCCAATATTACTGTTAGTGATTAACAGTGAGAACATGGAGGTACTACCTCCATGGTGAGAAGAATTCAAATGTAAACCAGTGTACACCCAAATCCCCTCTTTTACGATGTGTGGGGGCAAACACAAGGATATACATATTTTGCATAACAGTCGGATGTATGTATTGGTCTTATGAATTTTGGCCAGTTGGTACCTATTGCTCCAACTCTGAAAATATAAAAGCAATGACCTTTCAGACTGAAGTGCTAAATTAACCCGTTGCCTCCAAGATTCTGAAAATCCCATAGAGTTAACACAGGGCGCATCCGGTTCCCGTAGTCTACAGGTTAAAGGTAAATGACATGATTGGGGGTAGTCCTCAACTTGGGCTGATACTACTCTAGAATCAAGTAAACTATGCAAGGATTCTCCTGTGAAAATCTTGTAGTCAAACGTTGACTCATTCTAAAATAAACGTCAATATCACTCGTAGCACGAAAACCTGCTGTGTGGCTCTCTATGGGGCTTATTTTTATCGTCCCCGGATAAAATTAAGATACTCCTATGTTTCTGCTTGATTCTCTTTAAACAAATTACAGACAAATCCTCCCAGGTGGGTGATCCACTCCTGCTACTGTATAGTTGGTACATATTTCAACTCATTTGGTTCTTGAGGCATTTTCAAGTGTTCCCAATCATGTCACTATCCTTTAACACATGCACAGCTATTAAATTTTACACATGCAGAGAAGTATTGTGTTCAAAATTTGTAAATAAAAATTCAATCTTTCTAACAATGTAATTTTGATATAATAATGTGAAGCATTACAATGAATTTGGTTAAGTTCTTAGTTTTGACCTCAATGTACAATTGAATATATGAATATACGAAACACCCAAGTCCATTTTGGACATTCACCTTTATTGCCCCATATGAAACCAAAGTTGACAACTCAAGTTATTCAAATTTCTAGTTCACAATTTGTAGATATCTAGTAACAATACCCTAATACTTTGGTTAATTACAAGTGTCATCTTTGGTTTCATATGGGACAATAAAGACAGATTTCCAAAATGCACTTGAGTCATTCTTATATTCATATATTCAATTGTACAGTATAAATGTATGTTTTGTCTCATTTTACACACAAAAACTCATTGTAATCATCATAGCTCCCTATCACAGTATATGTACAAGAAAAAGTACATGTAGGTTGCCCAATTAAAGTACAATATTTTTTGTAATGAAAAGGGAATATATGTTAAGTTATGCACTTGTATCACTCATTTGTAATGTGGAGAGATGCAGAGCCCTTGATTTAATTATATATATACATGGACAAAATGATCTGCAATGGTTTTCTTTTGAAAACTTAAAACACTTGATAGCATTTATTAAGTCTGTGGAGTACGCATAGCTTATTGTATGTACTACAGCAATTTCAAGAACTCTACAAATGATAACCAAACAAACAGAAAATACTCCCGGATCTAGCACACCATTATTGTTTGGAGAGTGCCTTTACAATACATGATTGCTACAACTAGCCATGACCCCAGTTGACCCCTGTGATGACTCTATTAATAACAGAAGTGTTTGTAGTTTCAAACTTAAAGGTAGTGTATGTAGTTTTGGCAGGGCTTCATATTAACTTTTTTCCTACTTGTCCTATAGGCAAGTGAAATTATCACTTTCAGATTTTTACTAGCCTGAATGAAAACTTAAATTGCCTGAAAATAAACAATAAAAAACAAGAAATATTATTCACCCTAATTTGTATCCAATAAGGTCTTTTTATGGCAAAAGATGTGATTTAAAGAGTCATAAATGAAGTACAATGAACAAAATAATGATGAAATTCAGTGTAAGTTTTAACTGAACACAAAGTTTTAGACATATTTTGTTTGTTCATGATCAAAATGTTATTTACCTAAGTGGGCGAGTAAATTTCAACATTTTGAGTTTTTCCTTGTCTGACATGAAATTTTAATTGCCCCAGGCAAGTGGTAGTGCTGGTTTTGGTGAATGGAGTAAACAAAATTTTCTCCTCTTGTGTTTTTTTTTTTAGATAGACCTAATGTATATTAATGCCCTGAAAATCACACATTCTAAAAGGCCTTCCATTTTTTATAAATGAATTTATTTGAACAATATGAAATGTACAAAGTAACACTCTGATCATTCAATACCAGAGCCTGTCCAGAGTGAAATAATCACTGTAAATTTGCTTTCTCATCAAATCGGCAACATACTGGAATAGTCTTTTACATATAAAGGGTACTGGGTATTGAACGATGTGTCAAACATTAGCCTAATTAATTAATTATTTATTGGTGAAATTTTAAAGATCTTATTTTTCTCATGAAATTAAAGCTAAAAATGATTTTTGATTGAATAACTTTCACTTTTAAATGACATAAAGAAAACAAGTCTGTAAAATATGCTTCTCAATTAGTTCAATACATCACCCACTAACAAAGTGGAACAACACAAAGCCTCATCAGAAAAAACAGGGGTAGCAATCGATGAGCTAAAGTAGAGGTCGGGGGCGTGGTTAACTTCAACATGACGTAGTTGTGCATAGTATGGAGCGCTGAATTAAATAGAGGTTGTATTAAGCGATCTAAAGTAGGGTTTGTGTGTATTATACCAAAGAGTCATAAATACGAGCTAAAGTAGAGGATGTATGAACTAAAATAGAGTATGCCGGTGTGTGTTAGTCATAAATAAGAGCTAAAGTAGAGGTTGTATGAGCGAAAGTAGGGTATGTGTGTGTGTGTGTTAATTAACAGAGTGTCAAGTATACGAGCTAAAGTAGAGGTTGTATGAGCTAAAGTAGGGTATGTGTGTTTGTTATAACAGAGTTTCATAAATAAGAGCTTAAGTAGTGGTTGTATCAGCTAAAGTAGAGTATGTGTGTGTTATACAGTCATAAATACAGAGCTAAAGTAGAGGTTGTATGAGATTAAGTACGGTATGTGTGTGTGTTATAACAGAGTTTCATAGATAAGAGCTAAAGTAGAGGTTGTACGAACTAAAGTAGAGTATGCCAGTGTGTGTTAGTCATAAATAAGAGCTAAAGTAGAGGTTGTATGAGCGAAAGTAAGGTATGTGTGTGTATGTTATAACAGAGTTTCATAAATAAGAGCTAAAGTAGAGGTTGTATGAGCGAAACTAAGGTATGTGTGTGTGTGTGTGTTATAACAGAGTGTCTTAAATAAGAGCTAAAGTAGAGGTTGTATGAGCTAAAGTAGAGTATGTGTGTGTTATACAGTCGAGCAAAAGTAGAGTATGTGTGTGTTATAACAGAGTGTCAAGTACACGAGCTAAAGTAGAGGTTGTATGAGCTAAAGTAGGGTATGTGTGAGTGGTACAACAGAGTTTCATACAACCTCTACTTTAGCTCTATGACACTCTGTTATAACACGTACATACGCTACTTTCGCTCAGACAACCTCTACTTCAGCTCTTATTTATGACACTCTGTTATAAAAACAGCACACAACACACACACAAGCACACCATCCCTACTGTCAGCTCATACAAACACTATAACTACTATAGCCATTTACATTTATCGACATACACACATATCCACTGTCTAGGCTATACACTACACTACTAATCATTAGCCACCGCCCTCCGAACTTTAGGATCGTCATATAGTAGACAAAGAACCCGGATTGTTATATTAACACACTAGCATAACTTATAACTACTTTCCACTCGTACACACCCTAGTCCTATGCTCATATTCATGACACCTAGTAATAACAACACACACACATACCCTACTTTAGTTCAATAACAACCTCTACATTTAGCTCGTATTTATGACTAGCTTTGGTAGTAATACACACAAACGCTACGTATTAGATGCACTCAATACAACCTCTATTAATTCAGCGCTCGCATACTATGACATTACGTCATGTGAAGTTGAACCACGCCGCAGAACGCTCTCTAGCTCATGCGATTGGCTAGCGCCGAAAAACAGCCGGTTGCGCAATTTGATAAGTTTAGCGATATTCTAGGTTAACCGCTGCATGTTAAATATTCAGAAGCAAACATGAATAGTCATTAATGACATGTAGGCACCCAGTCATTGAATAGCTGAAGTATTTTTTTTTTTTATCTCAATACTTCGAGCATATTCACTAAATACATGCCAACATTCAAGACAAAAGAAGGCATGTGGTCGCTAGTATTGAATGGGTTTAAATGTCAATGTTGAGATTGCAATCGCTGATCTAAAGCAGTTTGGTAAGTTTTTATTTTTGGAAGGAGGGGGGGGTGTAGGCCTCTGACTTTTTTTTTTTTTAGCAAAATTTCTCGCAGACTTGAATGTTTTCAGAGGCCATCTGAATGTTCAAGGCTTTGATAGATAATATAGGTCAATCTAAAAGTCACATTTGGAGAAATGAATTTTTTCATGATGTCAAAACTATACACTTCTTTAATTACCGGTAACAGGTATAAACCATACAAGGAATTCAAATTCATATAAAGCTACACAACAAAAATTTTGAGCAGTAACTTGTTTAATCAAGAAGAAAATATCTTATTGCCTGAACAATTTCTTTAATTCTAGAATTCATTTTACCGAAAAAAAAAAAAAAAAAAAAAAAAAGTGAAAAATTGCTTCCAGTTTTTGTATAATCCCTACTATAATAACTAAGACTGTACCATGTATTACAGGTTGGCACATTTCAGGGGAAGGGGTGATTTAAATCATAATTTTTATTCAAATTACTGATCCCGACCCCATCCCCCCCACCCAAAACAAAAAACAAAAAATGCATGATTACTTAGGTAATTCAATGCTCTAAAAATCTAAAATCAATATTGATTTAAATCGCCGCAACCCTGCTGCATTAATATTTCTTTCTTTTCATCCTTCTTTGCATTCATTTGATTCTGGCTGGTCGCTAGGCGTTCAGTCAAAAAGATGCACACAATGACTTTTTATCACACTTGGTATCCCCTGATAAAAGAACGAAAGATCACGCTATAATTAGCTAATTCCAAGAAATTCAGCTTTCCTGATAAAAAAAGAGCAAAGTCTACAAAAAACAAGTCACAACTTTAGTTAAAGGCAATTGTGTAACAATGTTTACAGTTTTAAAAAATGTGAGCTCCATGATGCCCGTGCTACCCATGTCTCTAAGGTCTAAAAATGAAGTCCTGAAATATTGCATTTCAAAAATGATCATTTCGTGCTTTTAAAAACTGAAAATCATTAATTTTCAGTTTTGAGCGACCATTAATTCTAGTGTTTCACCCCAAGTACTATTTTGCAGAATTTGCGTTGGCCAACAATAATTCATGTGCCAATTTTTATCTGTACACATCTTTCAAGTGACAGCAAAACTATTGTGTTCTAGGATGTTCACTTGTCCATTCAAATACTGTCAGATAATGTCAGATAGCAAAGTTAAAATTTTTTTTAAATGGGGCTTCCACAATGTTACATAGCGTGTTTAATACATCTACTGCTACACAGGGCTATATCCAGATGCCATGAGGTATACACACCTACTCCCCTATTTTTTTTTTTTTTACCTCACATATCTTTTAATCGGTTTTTTGGAAATACTTTGGATTTATGATTCAAAAACACTGCCTTTATAACTTCATGCCTGCAAAGCTTGCAACCTGTTTTACGAGTCCTCCCCCCCCCCCCACCTTTTCCCATATCCTGGATCTGGCCCTGCTAAATCTATTACAATCTTAACTTAGGCCCTATTTACACCAAAAGGCCGGCCCAAGGCCAGCCTCGGGCCGGCCTATATTGGTGGCCCGGGGCCTGCAATTTTGTGCATTTACACCAAATATTAGGCCGGCCTAGGGGCCCCCTTTCCAAACTTCACCCCATTGTGTCTCCCTTTCATTAATGTATAAGAAAGCAGTATATTTCTTTTGTGCGCGATTTGCTATGCACGTTGCACGTATAACATCCCTACATAAGTTTCTCGTAAGAGAGTTGATTTAAAAAAAAAATGTTGAAATGAGACGAAGTAAACTGCAATCTTTCATTGTGTAATGTTGATGTTGATACAACAAAATGCAGATCGTAACAACAGTATAAAGAAAAAAAAGATACCTTATGGATGAAATAGTTCATGTATTTTGTTGTCTTTTTTCAAATTTACGATAGTTGGTTGGATCATGGTTTGATTCACGGTTTACCCGCACGATATGTATACACCGGAAGTTAGTTCGCGAGTTTTGGCATTGTGTATTACGTAACTGCGCCGCATCACGTGGTAAATTGGGGGCCCCGAGGCCTCCTTTCCATTTACACCGCATTTAGGCCGGCCCGAGACTACCTCCAGAGGTAGTCCCAAATCGGGGAGGGCCTCGGGCCTCCTTTGCATTTACACCAAGCTTTAGGCCGGCCTAAAAGCTTGCTGTAAATCGGGTCTTAAACTATTCGGGGGGGGGGGGGTTCCAGAGTTATGTCAGAACACTATAATCAGTCAACCTTTGGCCCTAAATATAAGGTGATCCTTAAAAGGTAAACATCCTGCGATTGCTGATAGATAAACATCTTAGAAAAATGTACTTTTCCTCAATTTCTGCTTTTAATAGGATATGGTGTGCTTGCTTTTTTCAAGGATTTATGGCTTAATAGGTCAAAATACCAAAACAGTGCGAACCATACTAAAAAAAAGGGCCCCAGGGGGCACAATGCACACCTGAGGTCTTGCGAACTCTCTGTGGTGCCCACAGAGAAAACATCAATTATACATAGTTTTGGCCCTTCGAGCCTAATATCTAGGCGCCAACAGAATCACATGAACCAGATGAAAAACTTTGCACCCCATATAGCTGATGCTAACATAAATTTTCATAAATAAACAAGGCGATAGCCATTATGTCTAGCTCTAGTATGTTAACCTGTTGAAGACAATTTGATTTCACTATAACACGCATTTTCCATAAACCCCAACATGAGTTAACTCGTACTTAGTCTCCAACGGGTTAACATTTGAACTTATTCGACCTTTAAGGCTTATGTGACCTTTGACCCTTATTTAACATTGAGGTGTACAATTTCAGGAACCCTCTATCCCATTTTCCTTAAAATCATTCCCACCAAATTTGGTCTAAATTTATTTATGTGCTTTAAAGAAAATGCTATAAATGTGAATTATTCCCATAGGGCCCTCCCCCAAACCTATTGTTCCCCACCCCTTCAGGGGCCAAACGAGGCCACCCTGGGCATTGTATACGCATGACGCATGACAAACGAAGCAAGACGGATAAAAAGCGAGGTGAGCTACAAAATTTGAATTTCCAAGCAATATATACAATATATGTAGGTACATGTACATCTACTTTGAATACTCTTTCGAAACCATTCTACAGAATCAAGTGTTATTTTGGGCCTGATTTTTGGGAATTGCATTTTTTTCCCTTTTATTCAAAAATCCCAACTTCAGGAAAAATTCTGAAAGTATGGTATCTCTGACCACAATGAGCCAATGGTTTCTATTAAAGACACAAGCTATGATTGTGGGGCTTTAATTTACAAAATTGTCAAACTTTGATGTCGGAGCTGCATAGTACTGCTTAAATGGACAAATAAACACCCTTGATTACAAAAGTTTGGAAAGTTTTGCTGCCACTGACAAGATGTATACATGAATGAACAATAACCACTGCAGTGGAGTATAAAATAGCCTAGATCAACACACAGTATTCTACGGGAGGAAATAGGGCCAGGTGAATCCGGTCAATCTGAGTACTCGTAGATTTTCACTTTTTTGAAGAACTAAATAAGCATTTTGAAATACAATGTTTTTTCGCGGGCTTTATGTTTAGACCTTATCAGACAATTAGAGCATGGACGATAATATAGCCGACATTTCTGTTAAAACTGGTCATTGTTAACTTGTGTCTTCAAGGCATTGAAGGTCAAATGCACAAGGCAATAAACCATAAATGTATTACATCCTGATTCCTGAATAGCCCAATGGTGAAGGACCATAGGACCATGGCCCCAAAGGGGTTCACACTGACCTACTTTTTAACACAATGCCACAGACATGCACAATGGTAAATATCAGCAGGGAGCTCAAAATTGTTTGTTTGTTTGTTTGTGTGTGTGTGTGTGTGTGTGTGTGTGTGTGTGTGTGTTGTGTGTGTGTGTGTGTGGGTGTGTGTGGGTGTTGTGTTGTGTGGTGTGGTGTGTGTTGGTGTGTGTGGTGGTGTGTGTGTTTGTGGTGGTGTGTGTGTGTTGTGTGTGTGTGTGGTGTGTGTGTGTGTGTGTGTGTGTGTGCTGTGTGTGTTGTGTGTTTCGGGAGTGTCAGGAGGTACATTTGTGTGATTTGAAGCTCCTCTGCGCTTTAACGTATGAGGTTACATTGGGCGTATTTCGAGCATTGTGGGGGTACCCCCAGAATGAAACATTTAAAACGGTTTAAAACAACACAGTGGGCGTGCTAAATTTGAACCGTTTTTTTATTATTTTTAGCTCCATAATGAAGTGTGTGGTCTTTTGTTGTTGTGTCTATTGTATGTTGCGGTGCGTGGCAGGCGGTAACATGTGTGGGTGTATGTTTAAGTATGATGTGTTACCATTTGTAGGGCGTATTTCGGCATTGTGGGGTTAAAATCATACACTCACAATGTGTTTTTATACCTATTATGGAACACCCAACTGCACATACAGGAACACCCCCACAATGTAGGCTCTTGTCGGTATTGTGTGTGTCGTGTGTGGCGTGTGTGTGTGTTGTGTGTGTGTTGTGTGTGTGTGTGTGTGTGTGTGTGTGTGTGTGTGTGTGTGTGTGTGTGTGTGTGTGTGTGTGTGTTTGGGGGGAAGGGGACAAATATCTTATCATAGAATATATTTTAATTACATCATTGTATGCTGTTGCTGAGCAAAATCCTACTTTTGGATGATGATGATGATGTTTATATCCTGGACAAGATTTAAGACAGACAGACAAACAGAAATCAAACATACATGTACCTGCCAATACCTAAAACCTGACAAATAGTGACACATGGGGTGAAAATTATTATCACATGCATCATTCTTGAAAAATATTTGCAAAAATTTGGACTCAGGGGGCAAAAACTATTGTTGGTTTTTTGGTCAAAATTAGGGACAGTCCCTATAGTTGGCATTGGCAGGTCTGTAAATAGAGCCAAGGCCACAGTGACCTAGATATTTTGATGTAGAAAACAAACTGCCTTCTCTCGATAGCCTCCTGTCCCAAGATTGGGAATACTTGGTCTAACAGTGTATCATGCTGATATGGACATAGTTTGGATGAAGTCCAGAGAATTTCAGACTTTGAACTTGAGGCAACTGAACAATGCACTCCCAGAGTTCTAGTTAAAGCCAGAGTATGGTTTTGGTTGATCTAACAAATTTGTTTAATAATATATCTGTCATAAAGAATGGTATTGTTACGTTGGGCATCAGAATACAATGTCAAAAGTCAAAACTAGTGGAAATTGTTTGCTTATGAGTTTCGCATGATCAGCGAACACACATTGCACTGCAGACCTACCTTTCTTTTGGCAAACCTTTGAGGGCTCCCAACATTTTATCTAGTATTTATTAACCCCCAAAATAGTGTTTCAGAGCTAATGGTTTTTAGGGCATTATAGGTCTGTCTAAAAACCACAATATAGGGAAAAAACATACTTTTCACTATTTAGCAAAAGGCATGGAGGGTGGCAATGGATGGGGCAGTCCATTCCTATAGGGCGTTCAGACGTGCTTTTTATATGCGTTTCGAACTGAGTTTCGTACGAATTACGTATAAATATCCCCGTCTGAATGCGAACATACAAAGAAACTCAGTTCGAAACGCGTGTAGCTATCCTGACATTTAATCAGCGTTTCGTACGTACTTTGTACAACAATACACGTATAACGGACGTATGAACGACAGGCTGTAGCAATACGTGTATAACTGGGCGGGGCTTACGAATGTGACACTTCCAGGATTCTATAGTCCATTTTCTTTCTTCATCCTTTCTCCAATTATGCCTCTTTATATGTTATTTCTTCATTTTCTTCTCATTTCTAAATACTCTTCTCTTTCTTGTTTCCTCATTAATTTCTTCTATCTTTCTTCTTTTCCTTCTTTCTATTTTTCTATCTTTTGTTCATTGTTTTCTTTTTCCTTCATTGTTCCTGTTTATTCCTTATTTCTTTGTTTTAATCTTTCTTCATTTTCTTTCTTCTAATTATCTTTCTTTCATTCTTTTCCCTTTTTTCTTTCCCTTTTTTCTATCTTTTGTTCATCCTTTTTTTTCATTCATTCCTTATATCTTTCTTCTTTTCTCTTTATCTTTCTTTCGGCCCTTTTTCTTCTATCTTTTATTCATCCATTTTCCATTCTTTCATTCTTTCTTTTTCTTTCTATCTTATTTTCTTTTTTCTTCTTTTATTTTTCTGTCTTTCATTCATTCTTTTTCCTTTTCTTTCTATCTTTTGTTGTATCTTTCTATCTTTCCATATTTCTATCTTTCTTTCTATCATTCTATCTTTCTTTCCATCTTTCTTTCCGTCTCTCTATCTTTGTATCTTTCTATCTTTCTTTCTTTCTATCTTTCCGTCTTTCTTTCTATCTTTCTTTCTTGCTTGCTTCTTTTATTTCTTTGTACAGTCTCCTTTCTTCCTTCCTTCCTTTATTCCTGTTGATCGATCTGTACCTCCATGATATGAACGACCAGAATTACATCAGAGAATTCACCATGGGTGTTCCTTATACGTGTATAAGCAATTACTGAAACTACATGTGAACACTATATCATGTACGAAACGCGTATAAACAGCACGTCTGAACGCCCTACTAGTCTCTGCCGTGAACTGAAGGATTATTGTTACTCCAGCTAACGATTTCCATAAAAGATACATGTGACAATGTAAACAAATCTCACACATGCATGGCATTGGCCCCACTTTAGAGTGTGCATGTACCTCAGCCCCACACATAGACTTGCTGTGTGCAATATTTTAAAAAAATATCCATTGTGTTTTTCTTTTAATTCACTTGCACATCATGCACGATCAAAGTGATGCTGTATATCATTCAACTGATTCTCTGAAATCACTATACACAAGGTAGTTGATAACGATAACGGAAAAGTACTGTATTTTCTGATTGAAAATGAGGCACTGTTACTATTCTGGCCTTCATGCATATCTTCAAAACAAACCACTCTCTGGTTAATCTGATTTTTATCCAGCATCCAAGGTATACAGATAACTAAAACCACTTTTTGCAGATTATTTTCCACACTTATCAAGTGAATATATTGGATGTACAGAGTTACTGTTTGTCCAATTCAGTGTTCTATTCAAAGCCGGGGGGGGGGGGTGGGTGAGGTGGGGGGTGGGGGTACCCACATTTGAAACGGGTAGGGGTGTGTGGCCCCCAAATCTGAAACCACACCCTTAATACCTCAAGTGGCTTATGAACTGAGGGGCTTGAGGATTAAACTGCCCTCTCAAAATGGGGGTTTTGGGAACTGGAATTTAACATGAAATGGGGGTGTTGAGAATGAGAACTGACGCCTGAAATTAATTAAATGGGGGTCTTAGGAACTGTCAGATGAAATGAAATTGAGAGTTTTAAGAATTGACCATAGTCACTCCATTATGACAGTACAAACCAATGTGCTTGGACAAAATATCAAATAATAATCATGATCTCCTCACTGGGGACGTCCTAATATCACTCCACACAGTAACCGGCTTCATTTTTTTGTTTCATGCTATGCTACGGCAGTAGCCAGTGCAGCAGCCTTGTGCTTATTGGTCAATCGTGCCGTTGGCTGAGGATTGATTCGCTATTCACGAACAGCAGACACAGATTTTCATACACATGCATACTATGCATATTACACAGCACCCCCCCCCACCCCCGCACTCCATATGTACTACACGTTTGTATGGCACGGCAAATTACACTAGGAAGAAAAGATAGCCATTAATTTCAAGTGGCTTGGTGCTTGGGAATGGGTTCCACATGATTTTGGGGCTTGCAGAGAATGAGAGATTTCAGCAGAGTACCAAAGTACATGTTGGTCAACAAAAAAGATATGCTTTGGAATGGCTGGCAAGATGTAAAGATGTAAGGGCTGCACATACCTATACTGCCATTATACAGCATGTCCCAGAAAAATGTCCCTCTCATAGACAAAAGAATAATTACCAAAATCAAGTTTTATACTCAATTAAATTTATATATTTAAAAAGCCCATTCAATTTTGTAGTTTCTGTGAAAAATTCAAAGGTCTTGCTTCATCGGTTTTGAATATACAAGCTCCTATGTAACAGCAGTGCTTTCCGGCCCATTCCAAGTTTACTAAAAAGAAATTCACACTACAGACATATCATGCATTATTCCATGCTTCACTTTCATGTCAATGACTGTGTTCTTGTTGTATTAAGTAACTATAAATTCAAGTTCATTCACTTTTTAAAATGAAAACTAATCAAAATTTAGTTCTACTGGTCATGTTTGCTTTCATAGGATGTGTTCCATTTAAAGTTTTTCCTTCAATGTCCATCTTGTAAACCTTTATTCTTCCACCTGATTACCATTCAGGTTGATGCATAGATGAAGCACTGAAAACTTGGAATGGACTGAAAAGCACTGCTGTTACATAATGGACTGTGTGTTCAAAACCAATGAAGCGAGACCAATGAAATTTTCACAGAAGTTAGAAAATGAAGTGAGCTTTCTAAATATGTAATCTTAATTATGTATAAAACCACATTTTTGGTGAGTATTCTCTTGTCTATGAGAAGGACATTTTTTCTGGGACACGCTGTACATGAGTGAAACTCATAGAATCAATATAGTAAAGAAGGTGAACCTCAACAACTGACAAAGCCATTTATACCATTTTCATACTTAATGACAGCCAAAACAAAGTAGCCCCATAGTATCAAAGTCTGGAGTGAATTGATACGTTTTTGATCCAGATCAATTTTTTCCTACTTTCCAGACTTACTGGCACCACAGTTGGTGTCTGTACTTTCTACAATTTCAAGTGAATCCATGCAATCCGTTGGCGAGACAACGGCAATAATCTGCGAACACATTTTCAGCCCGGATTTGCTGTGCTGTGCTTGTAACCCTTTTCTCAAACTCAGTTGAAGACTACATTCAGAATTCTCAAACTTGCCTTTCTAGGCAGAGTATGTGTAAGTCAGGACTTACTCTGGAGTTACTCCACTTCGGCATTAACCCTTAACTCGTTGCCTACGGAATTCTGTGTTAACACAGGGCACATCCAGTTCCCTTAGCCAACGGGTTAAAACCCAAGTTTAGGGCCCTGTCACATATTAGTGTTTAGAGTCAACGTGTGCCAAGGGTATATGTTTTTCGTCGCGGAATTTTGGCTAAGTCCAAACACGCTCAAGCACACTCAAATTCTAGGTCAAAAAGGTGTGAAAACTAATGACTAACGCATGATGAACAAATGGTAATCGCATATCTGGCGTCCCACGCTACGAGTGATAGCGCGTGTGCAGCGTGAAATGATGAAGGAGCTCCTCTACGAGACAGTGACGTCAAAGAAAAGAAAAACTATCACTGTGCGTTAGCTATACTGTACGCACACGTTACTCTAATGGTAGATTAGCGGCAAGAACATCAGACGGGTGCCCGGCGAAAGTCGATGGAAGTTGGTCAGCACGTTGTCGCACGCTCAAAATTTTGAACACGTCCAAAATCAAACGTCGAGCAGCAGCTTTCTTCAACGAACCCCGGCGACCTTTGGACGAAAAGCTAATACAGCGTACGTCTACCGTATTACCAACGACTGACAACGTACGCGAATGTGCACCCAAATTTCCGAACACGTTAGACACACATTGACTCTACACGCTGATGTGTGACAGTTCCTCTATCCTTTGACGCTATGTGTGCGTTGAGCATTCGTTATGGCAACAGATGGGATGGACGTGTTTTGAACGAAGTGTGGACGAATAAGAAACGAACAACCTACGCGTGGAACGTTCCAACAGTGAATACTCAACGAATACATAGCGCACTGGTAAGCACATTATCACAAGCCCAAAATTTTGAACTCGTCTGAATAAAAAATCGGCACCGGCGTGGCCGACGACCCTTTGGCAAACATCCGACGAATACAACTTATGTCAAAGGTATTAGTAACGCGAAATTTTCAAACAACATTTCAAACGTTAGGCACACGTTGGCTCTAAACGCTCATATGTGACAGGGCCTTAAATGGCAAAAAATGAAATTCTTTGCAATTATGTTTTTTAGATACACTTCTATGATCTATTAATACCTTAAAAATTGCTCGCTCTGAAACTTTCCCATTTTTGAAAAATTACTCAAAATGTAAAGTCTTGGGGGTAAAGGGGGGACCCCAAGATTTCCAATAGGTAATGTACATACCGCTAGATGCTCTCCATTAATTCAAAAATCATAATTTGTCACTATAAACAATAATCAGTTGGTACATGTATGATGTTGTTTACTGGTGCTTGGGGTGACAATAGAATACTCTGTGACAGATTGACCAAAAATTTGTCTCATCGACCAAAACTGTACTGGGGCTTTAACATGCCAGAGGATTTAAACCTTTTGGACTTTATGTTCATTATTTGGTGCAGATCTGCAACTTCGACACGTTAAGAGTTAAGAATGTAAGTGGAATAAGTAAACACTCAAGGGGGATTAGGGGGAATCAGATGATGAATCGTTCTCAACATATGCACACGTCAACTTCCTATGACATCTACCAATTTCCACAATTAGAGCAGATTTTAGAGGAAGAAGGGACCAAAAATAAACAAGGCAATAGCAAGACTGTGTCTCACCTACCCGTGACTAAATAACACAAAGGTTTCCCCAAATACATCCCTAAACCAAGTTTGATGAAAAAACTGCAGGAAAACTTTAACATTTGACCTAAAATGACCTTTGACCTTACCATATGACCTCCAACACCACTAAAACATGAAGGTCCCCCAAGTGAATATACGAACCAAGTTTGGTTGAAAAGGCGCAATGGTTGCAAAATTATTGTCTTATGAGAGTCTTGCAGGTTACCAGGGGCGTCGATCCATGTTGCGGATTGGGGGCAAAAGGGGAAAAATGTCCAAAATTTTCGGTGCGCCGAAAAATTGACAATTTTGTATGTTTAATAGTATTTTTATGTCATGTTTAATGGTTTTATAGTGCTTTCCAATGCTTTTTAAAACAAATATTTGCAATGCATATTATGAATTTTTCAGTTTCATAATTATTGGGGGGGGGGGGCAAATCGATATGTTGCCCCCCCCAATATTTTATTTTCATTGCCCCCACTGCCTCCACAGGAACAATACCCTCTGCAGGTTGCTTTAACATTTTTGACGGATGACGGACGGATGCCATTTGGATCCCTTAGTCTCGCCATCACCTCTGGCGGGCTAGACAAAAACAAACCCTACAAGAACACCATACATTGACATAACCTACAAATATTAACTTTGAATAACGTCCATACACATATATGCAGGAAGAATGGATTTTGGGACATTTTTCATCTGCTATGAATTTGTCTCACTGTCAATCAGTTATTTAATCGGAGAATTCATCTCTCAATACATGGTACAGGTAAAATATTGTCTGTACACCAGTTATGAAGCACATATTGCAATGTATACACTACACAGGCTAGTCATACATACAGGTATGTGCTTGCGTTTAATGATACACCAGCCCACACCCAACCTCAAGTCTGGTCATCTCACATGCATGGTCAACAAAGTTCAAGATGATAAAAGTAGTCATTAATGAAAAAATAACAAGGACAACGCAAAGCATATTAGTATCTCTATTTTCAGTTTTTGCAACCTAGAACCCTGTATATTTCACCATTTTTGAAAAAAAAATCAAATTTTTGCACTTTTTTTGCCAAAAAATAGCTGTTTTGGAGTGACAAAAATTTTCTCCACCGACTTCGAAATGTTTGTAGCATCCACAAAATTAGAATATATCCCTTGTTTTTGTTCAAATTCAATAGGTCATAGTAAACTTAAGGAAAGTCTTTCAACTAAAACTTTATTTGCTTCAGTTTACTGCAGACTTTACATGCGGAAACCCCTGGAAATTGCTCTTTGACAAACAATACCCCCAAAAAGCCAATTTTCAGAGTGATACATATTTTGGTCGACTATAAAATTTGATAGGAAGAAGCTAGAGGGCTGACTTTCCCCTCATTTTTTGCAGAGTTTAATTAGCTATAAGCTTATTATAATGTATTTTCCTTACAAATAAATAAACAGGAGAATTACGCAAAAAACTACCCTTACCCCTAAATTTTGAAAGTTGTGTAAAAAATCAGGACAATTCACACACACACAAATATTTTGGGAAAACCAATCAAGCTACACTACAGGTCTGATAATCAAATCAATTATGCCCCTTATATTTCCCCCATAAGTGATTAGATTTCTGACATGGTAGCCAACATACTTGTTTCAAAATAATTCTTTTTAATTTATGGATGTTTTCTCTTCTGAAACCTAATGCAGAGTTATTTTTCTCACCTGTTCTTATGAATAAATTTTCAATACCAAAAAATGCAAATTGCATACATTACTTGTTGATATGTCTGGCAAGCCTCCAGCAAGTTGTCAGGTTGTTAAGAGCAACCTTTGTCAGAATAGTATGCAAAGAATTTGCATTAATATTAAACAGTTTGTGGGCAAAGCTACATAATATGTAGGGCATATTTAGATTAACCTGTTTTCCCATTTATTGACCTTTGGCCTACACACTCCAAAAGACCTTTGGCCTACACTTGGGCTGTATTTTGATATTATGTACCTTCATACAAAATCTCATCAAAATCCGTTACATATTAGTAAAGTTATCGAACGGAAACCAGTTTTCGCATTTAATGAGCTATGACCTTTCACCTTTGAGCTACAACCTCCGAAACTGAACTTGGGCTGTATTTTGATATCATGTACCTCCATACCGAATCTCATGAAAATCCATCAAACATTACTAAAGTTATCGAACGGAAACCAGTGTTTCAGACGGACGGACGGCGGCGTTTCTATATCGACGAAGTCGGGAGAGGGGATAACAAGTCACTGGTGGTAAGTTCACTCTCACAATTTCTATTTTGTCATTAGCATCGTCGTGTATTATTATTGTAGCACTCTGTGATAATTCTTGCAATTTTGGTACCTTATCCCTTTAAAGATTGTATTCAGGATTTGCATGCCTAAAAATTAAATCATTAACCATATGAAGATTAGTATAAATCAACACCTCTCATCAAACCCTTGGGTAGAATATGTAGTTTTAGTGAAGATCTGGATGGTTAAACATCAAAATTCCGTTAGTTCCAAACTTGTCCAATCGGCCACTAGCCGAAGGTCACACAGAGTTCAGCGGCAGACGCTTGACCATATCAACATACGTAGTCATCCACTGACCGCTGCGTTCAGCTGGTCATGTGAACATACACATAACCATGCTCTACAATTTGATAAAAATTTAAACTCATGGGAAGAACAATATTCTGGTGGCAAACCGTTGTTAGTTTTTTCTCACAAAACAACAAGTTCATGACATATGGATCTCAAACTTTCAACACACCATTTGTAAGTACTTAACTACCATTTGGTAATGATAATGAAGGAAAGTGATGGTCTTGCAAATCCTGAACCCAATCTTTAAACCTATAATCAGTACATTGACTCAAATTGTGAGATGCTTCCTACAATGATTGGTCAGGCAAAAGATAATCTACATTGCCTCCTAACAGGGATATAACAGTGGAGACATTATTGTCCTAGTAAATTGTCATTTAGTCTACATTTCATATTAAAGGTAAATGACATGATTGGGGGTAGTCCTCAACTTGGGCTGAAACTACTCTAGAATCAAGTAAACTATGCAAGGATTCTCCTGTGAAAATCTTGTAGTCAAACGTTGACTCATTCTAAAATAAACAATGTCAATATCACTCGTAGCACGGAAACCTGCTGTGTGGCTCTCTATGGGGCTTACTTTTATCGTCCCCGGATATAATTAAGATACTCCTATGTTTATGCTTGATTCTCCTTAAGTAAACAAATTACAGACAAATCCTCCCACGTGGGAGATCCACTCTAGCTAGTGTATAGTTGGTATATATTTCAACTCATTTGGTTCTTGAGGCATTTTCAAGTGTTCCCAATCATGTCACTAACCTTTAAGATCTTATTGTCAATGTTTTATTAACCCATTAAATATGGTTTGATTTTGCTTTGATGTGCATTTCCCATAGACCTGGAGACAAGATATCTTGTGTCTACCATAGGTTAACAAAGCATAGAAATTTGGCTTCCACTGACAAGATAAATGCAGAAATATATGTAACATTTTGAGAGCATGTATACAGACAAAACTAATTGCAACACAGATTTAGGCCCTACAAAGAAAACTACTTGTACATTTTTATCCCGTTGGAGACCAAGGATATAGTTCGGACTAGGATCTAGTGAGAATGCATGTAATATTGAAATGAAGATGTTTCTAACATGTTAATTTTAATACTCAATGCATGTGACTTTGATTCCTATTATACAGTGACTTACAAGCAATGATTTTTAGGTTCAAGCCTTAACTCTAATTAGGCCGGGCTTTTTTGAAATTGCATAGCGGGGGGGGGGGGGTTATGGCTAATTTGCCCCCCCCCCTTCATATCTCGGCCGCGGATCGCACTATCGCCGCGAAAATTTGCACGTGCATAAAGCCGGATGTAATCTCCAAGACTGTACAGTTAGATTTGGAAAAATAATTATCTTCTATTTTTTAAATTTATGTATAAAATCATATTTTTGCCTATAACTCACTTTAAACAGCTCACAGAATGCTAATTTTTGGTGATAGTATTCTTTTTGACATTTCTAACAATTATCTATCAAAAAAATTGCTGAATCAGAATTAATTTCTTATGTATTTTATTGTTTCATGAATTTCTTATGTATTTCTTGTTTTTTTGACCTTCTGTTTTTTATTGTTTTTCGATGGAATTTGTCAGAGACACTTTTGCGATCATAAACAGCATAAAATTAGTTAATTTCAATCAGTAAAAGTAAAAATAATCCTACATTTATGAATTTGTGCTGAAAACACAATTGCATTGAAATAACACACGATTTCATGTTTTTGAGCGATTTTTGGTGTGACATGCAAGTACGAAAAGTTGCGTACCTTCGGAACCGCGTACCCCGATGTCACAAATTTAGGACCCTAACCCTAACGCCCCCCCCACCCCCCCCCCCCCCCCCCCCGGGCCAGATAGAAGGGAAATAGTACACAATTGGACCAATGCTCCCAAATCAAGTTTACTATTTTAACCCTATTTAACTGGCTATTTCAGACCAGCAGTTTTTACAGGGACCACCCCCCCCCCCCCTTCAGAATCTCGGCGCCGATCACACGATCACCGTGGAAATTTGCATGTGCAAAGAAAGGATGTAAACTACAAGACTCTGTAGTAAATTTTCAAAAATTATATTTCTTCTATTTTTTAAAGTAATCAATCATGCAAGTAAGTGTGTAAAATTATGTTTTGCTTGTAATCACTAAAATTAGCTAGCAAAATACTATTTTTGGGTGAAAATGTTCTTTCTGACATTTATAACAATTATCCACGACAAAATGTGCTGTATCGAAATTAATTTCTTATGTATTTCATTGTTTCGTGAATTTCGTATGTATTTATTTTTTTGAGCTTTTGTTTTTTATTGTTTTTTGATGAAATTTGTCATGGACTATTTTGTGATCATAAACAGCATAAAATAAATTAATTTTAATCAGTAAAAGTAAAAGTAATACATTTATGAATTTTGGCTGAAAACATAATTTGCATTGACTTTGTACACAAAATCATGTTTTAGAGCAATTTTTGGGTTGACATGCATGTATAAAATGTCACGAAGCGTCGTAATGGTATGTCCAATTTTCATGAAAATGGTCTCAAAAGATGCGCAAGACTTGAAAGTAAAAGTCAGCGAGCGATGCAGTCAAAAAAATTTTGCACGGCAGAATGGTCACAAAATTCATCCAGGAAGGGGTCAATTTGCTTCCCCCCCCCCCCAGTTAGTATAGGGTTAAGTTTCTGCTGTGAAAATTTCATAGTCATACATCTCCTCTTTGATCTAAATTATTATCAGAAAATGCTGCAGCAATAAAATTGTTATGCAGCTTATCGGATTTGGAATCAGCACCCTCAAATTGACCAGATTCCATCAAAATATTGAAATGTATGTACGATAATGCAGGGCTCCACAGTAACTTTTTTTCATACTTGCCCAAGTATCATTTTCAGATTTTTACTTGCCCGAAAATAAACATTTTAATCAAACACATTAAATATGATTATTCACTAATTTTAACCAATAAGGCCTTTTCATAGCATTAGACGTTTGTTATTTTAATTCTGGAGGTTGCAAAAGGTGTAATTTATACAATTAGAGAGTCTTAAAATTGAGTACAATGAACAAAATGATGAAATTTAGTATTTTAAGTTAACTGAACACAAAATTTTAGACATATTTTGTTCATTTTGGGAAAGATTTTTGTTTTGCTCAGTTCATGATCAAAATTTTACCTGCCCAATTGGGCAAGTAAATGTTAACATTTTGAGTTTTTACTTGCCCGACATGAAATTTTACTTGCCCCGGACAAGCGGGCAAGTGCTAGTGTCGAGCCCTGGATAATGTGACCTCAGCAGCCGCTTTTAATGGCTGTGGCAGTCATTTTTTATTTTCACGTTTTAACAAAAATGCTCAAGGTTTCGTGTCTGGCACCCACTGGATTTGAAATCAGCACCCCCGAATTGACTAGAATCCATAAAAAAACACTGTATATGTCACATTGCAAGCTCCCATGGTCTGTAGCTTGGACTATTAAGGGTTAGGTCAAGGGAATAGGTGTCTCATGAATGTAGAATCAAACACCAATAAACCATTGTTCTCACCTGCCAATATTCTTCATTCTCATTTTTGCTTCTGCCGGCATCTCAACATCCTCTTCCTGAACGTCAAATCAATGATAATACGAATTATTATTATCGTCAACATCATCATCATCACCATCATCATCATCTGATCATCTTGTTACTATTATCATTATTATAGTAATTATTTTTTAATTATCATTATTATTATTATTATTATTATTATTATTATTATTATTATTATTATTATTATTATTATTATTATTATTCTCATTAAGAAGAAGAAGAAGACATTTCCCACAGGTAATGTACATACCTCTAGATGTTCTCAAATAAATTAAACATCACAATTTGTCACTATAAACAATTTTCAGTGGCTTTGATTAGTGTTGCACGACTCCAGTCACGACTCTTTGCCGACTCTCAGCATTCAGTTCTGTCGGCATGATCAAAAGGTAAAAAGGATGCACACTATAGCCTATACAATAACTGTTCAGTGTCCTCCTTCAATGATTTCAGTAAATTCAACTTTAAACTACGATTACGATCATTCAAAAATTGACTTTTTGCCATAGTCCCACACATTGTTATCGATGCTTTGACTGGTTTATATGGCATACATATGTGATTACATGAAGTCGATTCTTGCATTTCTAAAGTCGGAGTCGTAACTCCTCCACGATAGTCACAACTCCGACTTTTGGCGACTTAGTCGTGCATCACTAGCTTTGATGTTGTTTTCTGATGTCTGGGGTGACAATAGAATACTTTGTACATGTAAATCATTGATGAAAAATTTGTCTGATCGACCAAAACTACAAATGGGCTTTAAAGTGATAGGCTAACATTGTGGAGCTTCAATTTAAAAAAAAATGTCCAACTTTGATATCTGAGCTATATAGTAATGTTTGAATGGACAAATAAACACCCTAGAATACAAAAGTTTACAAATTTATGCTGCCACTGGCAAGATATGAATGAATAAACAATTAATACTCGGGGCGAGTAGAAAATAGCCTAGATCTACACACAGGAAGTCTATGGGAGGAAATGGGCAGGTGAATCTGGTTAACTTACGATTTTCACTTTTTAAACACTAAATAATCATTTTGAACTACAATTTTTTTTTCAGGGCTTTATTTTTAGACCTTATCAAAGACACTGGTAGCATGGGGAATCATGTAGCTCAGATTTTTTTCAACTGTGGTAAATGTTAGCCAGTGGCCTTATTAAGCTTTCTTCATGAATACAGATGTACAGTTTTTGCTCATACTTACATCACTCTCTTCTGCAAATGCTTTGGCAACTGATCTGCTGGGAACAACAATCTTCTTTTCAGGTTCTTTGGGTTTCTGAAAGAAAACAAAATGAACAGAAAGACTGGTACGTGAACATAAAATTTAATAACCAAATTCACTTCACCATTTAAATTGATCATTGTATGAATGTATGAAAATACACACTGACTCAAATAGAAGAAATTCCTGAAGTAATGTAACTTAGAATTTGTTAAATCATTTATGAATTTGTGATGGAATTTGAAATGCGTTACATGTCATTCAGAATTTCAGATATAAATTTTGCAGACTCTTTAGCTTCAAAGTCATGATTGCTTTACTACATTTTTTTTTCATCATTCAAGAAGACAATGGTAATTTTGTCTGTCACTTTTGGCAGTGGAGCATTATTATTCTTTTCCCAACAATGTAGCAGGATACTTACACATTAATCATTTGGTAATAATTCTCCTCCAGGAATGAGGGCATGCTACATGTAACTAATAATTCATACACGAACATTATAAGATAATTAACATAGTATGCCAATGAGACTAAAAATCAAATAAATATAAACTATATGAATAAGTTGGAAAATTAAAAACTACTTTGGAAACTGAGTTTGCATTAACTTGGAATGAAGCTCAAATTGTAAAATATAGGACTGGCCAGCTGTCAGGAAACATATTTAGGGCTGAGGCAATTTACCCCTCAAAATTCAAAAAGAGTCCCCCCCCCCCCCAACCCCCTAATCATAAAAGAGCCCTCAATTTTCCTTAAAACTATGGGGTTTAATGTCAAACATACAAGTATCAGTAAATCATTCATGAAAGTATCACCTCAATGTTTAATTTCCTACACTCCTACATGTAGGTAGGTAGACACACAATTACCAAAAATTTTGGAGAAGGGCTATCAAGGAAAATACACTGTAGAAGGTCCAACCCCACAAAGTGGGTAAAATGGTTATTTATAGAATATTGGATGGCTTTAACCCGTTGCTTACGGGAACCGGATGGCTCCTGTACAAAGTCTATGGGGATTTGCGGAATCTTGTAGGCAACGGGTTAAGGTGGACACAAGAAAATATTGTACAACTTATGGACAAGTCTAATATTTCATAAGGAGTGCAATATTTTCTGTGTCCACTTAAAATAAGCCATTCAATATCATCATTATTGTCTACATACACTTGAAAATTATCAAAATTGAAATTTAACAGAATCCTCTACAAATCGAAACTGTCAATGGCGGATACTGATTTTATTTTTTGTGAGATGTGTTATTCCTATTATCCAACAGAATTCTTTCTCTTAATTTGGTAAATTAAGCAAAGCAAGCACATTTTACAGAAGTAACGATTAAAGTGTGATCTTCATAGGAAAAAATGGTTAGCAATGAGTTATTTGTGTGAAAAACTGGAAGTCACATCATTAACAACAGGTAACAGTCAGCCACAGGCAAATGATTGGCACCACGCCATATCCCCCGGGGGTACCACTAGAAATCCGCCATTTCTATAATATATATATTTTTCAGCACTCGTACCTGGTTACACAAATTAGTAAAAGTTATGAAATAAGGGTGAAAATAACACATTTAAATTCATTTTTAACCCTATTTACGTAAGTTTATGCCTTTTGTGTGCCACTTGCACAGCCTCTGCATCATCACCACTGATTTCAATCGATCATTTCAACTGAAAGAAATACATTTTTTAACCCAAGAGGGCGCTGCACAACGCGGTACCCCGGGGTACAACGGTACCCCGGGGTATGGCGTGGTGCATCAAATACCAAAGTTCCCGGATGCGTATAACGTTTTTCCTCAGGGTACATTTTCCGATGTATGTGTATCTTTGCGTCTCACTACAGCGCGTATACACACATTCCTTTGTGCGTGGGATATGCAATAATATTACGGTGCTTGAAATTTCCCCATTTAGATAATAATGAATAATGATAATAACTCTCACCTGAGCTCCAAGTTTGATGGAAACAGGCGCGACCTTTTTGGCTGAGGCTGAAGAATTTTTGGTATCCGCATTCTGAGAGGTTTTCTTGGCACCAAATCCGAACGAGATCTTGGATTTCTTGGTTGCATCTCCCGCTTCGGTTTCCGGCTCAGATTTTCTCTTTGCCGTCTTGCTGTTCTCGTCTGTGTTACTCATGGTAAGCGTCCGCCAACTGGTGGAAAACGGAGAACTGGCTGACCTCGACTAGACAACGGGAACGTCGGTCCAACTGCTCGCAGACTGGGGGAAGTCGGGTGTCCTAAAGTTGGAAGAAGCACTGGAACTCATGAACGACAAATGTCAGCGCAAGAGAAAGAAAGTAGGCTTAACTCACCGCAGTCTACTTATAGCAAGATTTTTTTTCTTTTTTCTTTTTTGTTGGCCATCATCTTGATGTTGTAACTTCAGTCTCATCTTCTGCAAATAGCTGACTGGTGGAGCAAGTCTTGTTGATGGTACTTGTAAGTTTAGTGCCATTGCTGTGTTCTGGAGTTTCACTTGCTGGTTTTCTGGTTTTTAAATTCTTCAAGAGAGAAATGAGAAATATCAATAAAGTAAATGATTAATACTTTGTAGAAACTGGTGAAAGACAGATACATCTGGCTGTCTGGTATTTGACCATCTTGCAACGAAATGGTCATCAATTCTCCTGTACCTGTTACACTGCTACCGACCAGTACAACATGTTAGTAAATGGCAAACGCAAAACAAACTACAGCATACAGTATGTTGGAAACACACGCACCTACAGATGAACGCACACACGAAGCAACACATACAAGATTCAGTAGTCGTAGGCTGTCTAGTCAACGGAGCAACACACCAACAGACCAATGCAGGCAGCTACGACGAAGCTCAAAATTATAGCCAACTGACCATCACACTGAGCTATGACGCTAGTGTTTCTTGGCTAACAGACCAACGCACCAACGGACCAACGTTCCCACAAAGCTATACATATAAAATTCAGTGGACAGCGTAGGCTGATCCAGCCAACGAGCCAACGCACCAACGGCCAACATGCCCACAAAGCCACACATAAGATTCAGTGGTCATAAACCAACGCACACACCAATCCACACGTTTATAGATTCAGTGGTCAGAGGCTTTCTAGCCAAAGGACCAATGCATTCCTTTTCCTAAAAACTTTTTTCCAACTTGCTTGTTTGTTTGTTTTTTCTAACAGGCTGGCGTCTCTATTTTCTAAGCTTCCTGACGAAATGATCATCATCCCAAATCATAAAGATGATATAAAAAAGATTTTAGTAATAAAAATAATAATAATAATAATAATAATAATAATAATAATAATAATGAAGATAATGATGATAATGCTGTAGCTGTTGATGATACTAGAAAAGAAGAAGAAGAAGAAGAAGGAAGAAGAAGAAGAAGAAGAAGAAGA
>JZLH01S0614565.1:132897-141249 GCA_001188425.1 Eucidaris tribuloides
ACTGATTTTGAGATTAGTGAATGACGTCGATTTGTGTTTGCACTCTCATTCCTCTCAATCAGTCGATCGATCAATCAATTATTAATCAATCATTTACATGTGAATTATGCCTGCATAATTATAGCCCATCAGTATTTACATGTGAATTGTGCCTGCATATAGGCATATAGTGAAAAAGTGGCTTGTATGTGTAATAATTGCCTATATCTCACTTAAAATAATAGAATGCTGAGTTTTGGTTAAAATATTCTTTTTGACATTTCTACGAATATTATCTACAAACAAATTGCCATATCAGAATTTAATTTATGTATTTTACTGTTTTGTGACTTTCTTATGCATGAACCGGGCGAGTTGGCTCAGTGGTAGAGCGTCCGCTTCTGGTCCGGAAGGTCGCGAGTTCGAGCCCCGGCCGGGTCATACCGAAGACTTTTTAAAAATGGTACCTTCTGCTTTCTAGCCAAACACTCGGCATTCTAGAACAGAGAAGGTAGTAATAACATTTATGTTATGCAGGGCCCACTGGTAGATCAGTCTTTGTGACTTAAGTGGCTACCCTGGGTAAATAAGACGTTATTATTATTATTATTATATATTTCCTTGTTTGTTCTGTTTGTTTTTATGTTTTTTCAAAGAAATTTGTTGGTTGACACTTTTTAAGTGTAATTATGCTAGAAAAATTAATGGAATGAAAGTAAATAAAATGAAAGTGAAAATATCCATATTTATTTATGCCCCCTTCCTGGGCTATAGCCTATAGGGTTAAACAGCTATTAAGTGAAAATGGACAGTGGTTGAATAGTGGTAAGGTATGGACATGCTACAACTTAATCATCGAGAAGTGACATGCACACACACATACACTGATAAACATACATGTAGTTACACTGTATATAAAGGTAAAGGTAAAGGTGAGGGGTTTATCACATTGTGACACTTTATAAATGCTCACACGACATCACACACACATACACACAGAAATGCACACATGTATGTTTGTATATTATACAAACATACATACACACACATAGTCCAGTATACACACACATATACACGCAAATGCACAATATACACCATGCAGCACAAACTACACAAACTTGGACTAAAACAATTTTAATATGCTTTACGGAACCAATTGTTGAGCAGTCACCCATAACCAAATATGAATGACAAACATGCCACATGAAAGTACAATGATTACAATGTCATTTCCCGATATGAGTTTTGTGATGCACTTTTCCAATTTGACAGACTTGGGAGTGAATCCGGGGTTTCTCTTTTTATGACTCGTACTTTATAGTAGTACATCAATTCAAGACTTTTCAACTCAAACGCATACAATAACAAGATTATGAAGAACTTCAAGCACAAACAAATACTGCAAGGAAACACTTAAAATACTGTAAATATGTATATATTTATTTTATTGTTTACATGATCCATTCATAGAAGTTCAGAAGAAAAAACGATAATTCACACATTTCTGATTTCTGAACAAGGTCATTTAATGAGTGACTTGAAATTCAATGTCATTGTCAGGAACAATTTTGAGCAATAGCGGGTGCCAAAGCATGACATCACACTGGTTCATAAATATATATGGCAAATAATGGCTGAACCAGGTGTGGAATGTGGCATACGGTTGTTACCACCAACAGCAAAGTCCTATTTGCATGCATATCTTCATATCGTCCCTGGGTTGATGAGACCTTGTATCTGTATTTTTGGTGAAAATGAAGTTTTTACGTAATCTTGTAGGCAGAAGGTGGATTTTGTTTAGTCTAAATCTGAAATTTCAAATCTTAAAAATGGAGCAACAGTTGCGAGGTAAAATGACAGCTATTCCATTTATTACTGTTATATCGCAGCCAAGTTTTTTCCTGTTTTAGTTTCATACAACACCCAAGTAGATCCTTGTCATTTGATTGGAGGATTGTCGGTCACATGATATTGAATACTCCATTCAGCGCAGCGTGCATTTTGGTTATATTTTTGTGTGCATGTTGGTTATATTTTTGCGTGCATGTTGGTTATATTTTAAACCTATTCCACGGTTCGCAGTGCGCTACACGAATTGTACACACGCTGTCCCACTAAGCTGTGTGATGTACATGAGTTTAAAGTTTGAAGTTTAAACATAACCGTACTCACTGCTTTAATAAGGATTTAAATATTTGGTGAAATTAAGACTAAAATGAGGAAACTGCAGAGACATCTATAGTACACACATACACTGAACATGCTGAAATTGTGAATAAGTCAGAAAGAGTATCAGATTATGGGCATATGTATGGCTATATCTTTTCATACTTGACAATCCTCCAATCAAATGACAAAGATCTACTTTATAATGTTGTATAAAACAAATATTTAATGTTTTATCTTTCGTTCAATGGTACAAATATTTTCATTCGCTGAAAGGTTAAACGTTCCATTCAACTCGGCTTCGCCTTGTTGAATGGAACGTTTAATCTTTCAACTCATGAAAATATTTGTACCATTGAACTCATAAACATTCATTATTTGTTTAATATTGAACATTTAACATATTTGGGATACCAGGTTTTGTCACCCCAGGGACAATACAATCCAGAACTGGTTTGACATCATCACTTCCATAGTCTATGAAATGTTTTCAAGTCAACAGCACCAATAGCCAATTTTGAAATGTAAGGTGAACCATCCTTAAAATAGATTTATCGATAGAAATCAAGATGGTAAGACTTAATCGATGAATTAGCCTGTTAGATGATCAGTGTATTAGCCTGTTTAGCCCATCAATCCCAACATGCCTGTGTAATTAGCTCCCCCAGGGATTAGGAAATCACCATCTCTGGCAGTTTCTCAACAACCCTTGAAGTTGAAGGTTTCTCTCTTCAATAATTAAATTATTTAATAAATATTTGTACTATTCATTTGATTTTTCCCCTTCACATTAACTCTTTACATGTGGTATTCGCACCCATGCACTCCCTGCAGCGTGCGGGATTCGCATTTCACGCTCAAACGTAGAAACGACTGTATTCACTCGAATTACACTGATTTTCCCGATACTAGCAGTAATCTCGTTGTATTGTTTACATTCCTCAAATACGGGGGTATTATGTTAGATTCTTATGGAACCAGAAAAATCAATAAATACAATCAAGGCCCCGTGATACAATAGCACACAGGATTAGACACAAGTGAACATTGAAAAGTACTACAAAGGTCAATTACAATAAGACGTGCTATTCACTGATAATCTCTTCATTCACTTCTCATTTGGTGACTCATCTCTTTCATGAACTTGTAACAAGTCAGGTTATTAAGTATAACTTGTGGTTTACCCTCTTGTATTATTTGAATGGAGTTGCATATTTTCAAGAAGGAAGCTTAGAACTACATGTATGTTGGTTACAATTAGCCATTACTTTACAAAATTCAGATGTATATTTCGAAACAGCCTTTATGCATTTAAGAAGGTCTGTAAAATGTACTTCAACTTTGCTGTACGACATTTTTCCTAAAAACGTCGTTGTGCAAAGTTATTGCTAGTTGAAGTCAGTTAGTTATTTCCTTTCCCGATACTGAGTGCTCGACTTTGAAATTAAATTCCGCACGCACGGGATTCAGGGTCCTGCGCACAAAGAGTTAAAGCCCAAGTTTAGTTTTGGGGATTTTTTGTTATTTGAAAGCTTTATGCCCTAAAGTCATAACCCTGCAATAATAGATTCTGAATGTCTTTAGTTTTTTTTTAATTAGTTAATATTTTATATTATAGCATCCGAAGGTAAAAAGGCTTAAGGTTACATGTGTTATACCTCATCTGAAAGAGCAGACTCTGTTCTTTCAGATGAGGTATAGCTCATATAACCTTTTTAACCCTTTGGTTGCTATAATGTAAAATAAAGCCGAAAATCTCGGGGGGATCCCGAGATTTTTCATTAATAATTTTAAAAAACTAAAGACAAAAAGAAGGTTATATGAGTTATACCTCATCTGAAGAGCAGAGTCTGCTCTTTCAGATGAGGTATAACACATGCAACCTTAAAGCCTTTTTAACCCTTTCGATGCTACAATGTAAAATATAGTCGAGAATCTCAGGGGTCCCCTCGAGATTTTTAACTAATAAAAAAAAAACTAAAGACATTCAGAATCTATTATTGCAGGGTTATGACTTTGGGGCATAAAGCTTTGAAATAACAAAAAATCCCCAAAACTAAA
The DNA here is from genome assembly GCA_001188425.1 of Eucidaris tribuloides. Lineage (NCBI taxonomy): Eukaryota > Metazoa > Echinodermata > Echinoidea > Cidaroida > Cidaridae > Eucidaris > Eucidaris tribuloides. The sequence continues at coordinate 137,104 of JZLH01S0614565.1, forward strand.
TTTGGGCTTTAAGTCGATATTTGTGCAGTGCCGTAAAACATGTTCACTCATTGCATTGGCGGCGATCCCGGGGAGGATGGGGAGAACGTGTCCCCCTCGATTTTTTCTGGAGGAAGGGGATCATCCATCCCTCGATTTTTAAAACTTTCAATTTTTTTGTTGATTTTGTAATTGGCAAGCCTATTCAAAGGATAAATGTGATGAAATTAGATTATTAAACCTTAAAAATGAGGGTGAGGGGGATTTTAAGGTCACAATTTCCACTTTTTAACAATATACATGTATGCATGTATGTGTCCTTGGGGTGGTTTTTCCCCATGCAAGGGTATTTTTACTTCGCCTTCAGATCAGTGTTTTCATCCCCCCCCCCAACTGGTCACATGACATCTCCGCCCCCTGGCTCATTGTAAGAATGCTATATGAATACCAAGATTATTTGTAATTGTATTCTAGGTAGAGGTCCTCTCAGCTTGCCGTAGTCGGGTTTTCATCTGTACTTTTATCACAGACTGCTGTCTTCCATCCAGGTAAACATAATGTCGACACGATGTAAGAATTCCCAAGCAACTAGATATTCCTTCACCATGACCAAGATATTTGCCATTATTATTGGCTACCATGGAGGTCAACAAGTTACAGAAAACATGCATTTTCGAAACATCACGTTAGACAATGCAAGTTGGTGGGTAACAAATATGTCATAGCAATACCACATCCTCAATGCAGGTTTCAAATCGTCAACACAGGCTTAAGAGACACATCAATTTCATAAACACTACACAAAAAGTAAGTTCCCCCTTGTTCAAAATACCATAACTTTTTAATGAAATAAGTTTTAGCAAAATAACTTGGCAGGAATATTTCCACCCTCCTTGCCTAACCTCTGTGCATGGGCGCAAATCCACGCAAGAATGCTTTTCATGTGGGGGGGACACCTATTGTTGTGTCCCCCCCACATGAATAGCATTCCTACGTGGATTTGCGCCCATGCCTCTGTGTGAAAATAAGATTAATCCGTCAAGCCGTACATGAGTGAGCATGAATTAAAGGCAAAACTGTCACTTTTTAAAAGTCACAGGAGTCATCTCTTATGCCAAAATAATGGTAAATAATGGTATTTTTTGCTTTATTTATAAAGTGCGCTCACTGAACCCTGACGTGGTTACAACCTCTTATGTCCATACAACGTGTAAAGATACACTTTGCTGAAAAATATCGGATTTCAATTCTTTTCAATAAACTTAATGGATTTTACAATTTCAAAATTGAGGATGGATGGAAATTGTTAAACTGAGCTCACTGAGGCGTAAATATGCGAAAAGTGCCGAAAGAATTGTTAGGGGGTCAAACGATAGCTGATTAACATAAATAGCGCTTAATCATTCAACAGACACAGAATTTGTCAAATCCTGCATCACAAATCCCTCAAAATGACCCTTGTGACTTTTGAAAAGTGACATTTTTGCCTTTATTACGTGCTCACTCATGTATGACTTGACGGATCAATCACATTTTCACACAGAAGTTAGTCAATGAGTGCAGAAACACTCCTGCCAAATTATTCTGCTGAAAACCATTTCGTTAAAAAGTTATGGAATTTTCAAAAAGGGGGAACTTATTTTTTGTGTAGTGTTTAGATATTCCTTCACCATGACCAAGATATTTGCCATTATTTTTTGGCTACCACGGAGGTCAACAAGTTACAGAAAACATGCGGTTTTCGAAACATCACGTTAGACAATGCAAGTTGGTGGGTAACAAATATGTCATAGCAATACCACATCCTCAATGCAGGTTTCAAATCATCAAGACAGGCTTAAAGATTGTGTCATTGATTTGCACGTCAAAAAACATCTATATGAATGAAATCAGCTGAAATCATATCCAATGTGAAGATTAATATATATCTAAATAAACACCTCTCATAGAGACTTGAGGTAAAATATTGAGTTTTGGTGAAAATCTGGATGGTAAAACTTCATCCTTTTTCAAATTGCTCAGGAGCAATTTCAAAAACTCCACGACGTCAAACGTGCATGTGTTGTTCCAAAATGGTCCGATCAGCCGTTAGCCAATGGTCGTACGGGGGTTAGCCGTTTAGCCAATCACTGTGCGGCGTGTGCGCTCCGCTGGTCTTGCGACGGTACACAGTAACCGCGATTCGCAGTTTGAGCAAAATTGAAACTCACGGAAAGAACAACATTCTGATAACATGTCGTTATTAGTTTTTCTCATAAAACAACAAATTCATGATGTATGGATCTCAGACTTTCAACACACCATTTGTAAGTACTATACTACCGTTTGGTGTTGATAATGAAGGGAAGTAATGGACTTGCACATCCCTGACACAATGTTTAAGAGACACATCAAGTTCATATATCATTCTATGATGTCTGCTTCTTTGAGGTCCTTCCTCACGCTCCTAGTAACTTTATTCAAGTCTTTCACGACGGGGTTGTAGCGTTCGTCGAACGGACCCTCGCAGGGCGTGTCCACGGGCCACGACTCCGTGTCCCTCTTGAGGATGGTCGGTCGAATGATGTCAATATCTCTCTGGAAATACTCTCGCAGAGGTTCGATGATGGTTGGCGGACCGTCGAATTCAACTGCGAAGTACCTGAGAAGAAATAGGTAGACTTAGACTATGAATCAAGAATTGCTGGTGATGGTTCTTCCTATATTCATTATAACACTTTTTTTCTCTCTCTCTCTCTTTTTCCATTGTGATGTCTGATAGGAAATTCTACTTTACGGTATGTTATACCTAGGGCTGAGTCATGACGGTCGTTTACCGTTTACACGCCCGTCAGAGGTGTAAACGTTTACAAATTTCTGTGTATGTGTAAACGATTTTTACCCTTTTTTTCTATTCAAAAACAAGACATCCAAAATCAAACTCCACAATTTCTTTTTAGCGTAATACGGAACTTAACATTAGCGCTAATAGTTTGTGATCCTAAAAAAACGAACTACAGACGATCCTTTCTAGCGTAATACAGAAGTTAATATCAGCGCCAATAATTTCTCATCCTAAAAACGAACTCCTGACGATCCTTTCTAGCGTAATACGGAAGTTAATATCAGCGCTAATAATTTCTCATCCCAAAAAACGAACTCCCCGCGATCCTTTCTATCGTAATACGGAAGTTAATATCAGCGCTAATAATTTCTCATCCCAAAAAAACGGACTCCCGATGATCCTTTCTAGCGTAATACGGAAGTTAATATCATTCAGCGCTAATAATTTCTCATCCCAAAAAACGAACTCCCCGCGATCCTTTCTATCGTAATACGGAAGTTAATATCAGCGCTAATAATTTCTCATCCCAAAAAACGGACTCCCGATGATCTTTTTTTAGTGTAATACATAACTTAATAATAGCGGTAATGATTTCTCATCCCAAAAAACGAACTCCCCGCGATCCTTTTTAGCCCAATACGGAACTTGATGTTAGCGCTATTAATGTCCGACTCTGAAAAAGTGAACTGCCTGAACTCCCGACATTTCTTTTTGACATCGATTTGCCGACTTGACAAAATCGTTTAATCCGTAAACGCCCATTTAGGAGCACCGTTTAAACGGAAATTTTATTAAACCGGATGACTCAGCCCTAATAGGAATGCCACTGTACAAATCCCAAACTCCTGCACAATCTAACTGAACCCTTTTCACTGGTAACAATCTGTTCATAAGATTACGAAAAATCTTAAAGGCAAGGTTCACCCTGACATCAAGTTGGTTTTAATAAAAACAGAACAGTGAGAGAAACATATTAATGAAAGTTTGGCGAAAATCCACCAAAGAATAACAAAGTTATGAGGTTTCAAAGTTTTAAATTTGTGACGTCACATGCGAGCAGCTCCCCATATATCATGTAATATAAATTCCATAAATTGCCATTTTTTAATGGTTCGTGATAATTAAATGGGGGGTTTTCATAAAAGCATGTATAAAATAATGTTTCTGATAATATTGAATGCACAGGTAAAATAATTTTCAAATTTCTGAGAAAACTGCACTTTTATGAAATTTATATCATATGACATATGGGAAGGTGCTCGCATATGACATCACAAATTTAAAAGTTTAAAGATTGGGTTATTGATTTGCAAGGATGTGCAAGTCCATTACTTCCCTTCATT
>JZLH01S0614566.1:996-17390 GCA_001188425.1 Eucidaris tribuloides
CTACCCCGAAAATGATACTAAATCTGATTTGAAGTTTCGTGTGCAAAAACACACACACACACACACACACACACACACACACACACACACACACACACACACACACACACACACACACACACACACACACACACACACACACACACACACACACACACACATACATCGTCACAGGCGCACTCAGCCACAACATAACAAATAATGGTGAATTTGATGTTTCATTTACAATCTTCCTATATTCAAACAATGTTATAAATTCTGTGAAAATACCAGGAGATTATCAAATAATTTTACACCTACGAGTTTTCAGGAAAAAACAACCTAATTTATTAGAGTTAAATTATCCGTTTTGGAAATCCATATATTAATTCTTAGCGAAACTAGGCATATTACCTCAACATTAACTTCGAAAGCAATTACGCTGGCGTCATCTAAAAATTGCTCCGATTTCTGAAGTATAATATGAATGACTGTAAAAGGATGTTAGAGCATTTACTTTCCGTGTGAATTATTACTGGATTGGATTATACAGAAAATTGAAAACGGTGGGAATTTAATATCAAACGGAAATCGATTTTTTTTTGCAATATATATCATTTATTTGATGAGACAAACATATATAGAAATAGAGTGCATATAGAAAAAGAGCAGTATTTTTCTATTTGCCTTTCTATCTATCTATCTATCTATCTACCTGTCTGTCTATGTATCTATCTTTTTATCTTTCTATTGATCTATCTATGTATCTATGTATCTATCTTTCTATCTCTCTATCTATCTGTCTGTCTAAGTTCCCTTCTTTTGTTCTGCCTTTCAATCTCTCAATATTATTATTATTATTATTATTATTATTATTATTATTATTATTATTATTATTTATATTGCACTTTTCCCATTAGGCCCAAAGCGCTAATATTTGGCCATCCTTCTTTACTAGGCAGCAGCTATACAACGCGCCATAGAAGGGGCCCGAATAATGTTGAAAGTGTCGAAAACCGGGTTTTCACCCTTCTCTTTTCGATGAAGTGTGTGGGTTCTTTTACGCGCTGAGGTGTTTCTGTCTCAACACGGGACCTCCGGCTTTACGTCCTATCCGAAGGATGAGGTAATGGGGATAAAGTGCCTTACCCAAGGACACAACCGCCATGATGTGGGCTCGAACCACGGACCTCTAGGTCGGGAAGCCAAGCTGTTATCCACTACGCCACGACGCCTCCCCAATAATACCCACTTTGTCCCTTTCTCAATAAATGTATATCTGTATTTATGCATATGTTTCATCCCCATTTCTACAAATCTATCTGATTGTTTGTTTCGCTTACATATACATTCAAGTTGGTGTTCATGTCGTTTTAACAATACACATTGTCATTTGAAATATAAAATTCGGGAGGAGATGGGTATATTCGTTCACATTATGCAAATACAGAGCAAAAATCAACAAAAAACGGTCAAATCATGACACGTAGTAAAACTGAGTATCTCCAAAACTATTGCCGTACACAAACCAGCCCCTTATCATGTTACATATCATCACGTCTACGTAAGATGTAGAAACATTGCATCTTTAATGCCGTCTGAACACAAGACAATGGTTTTGATCGTAAATTCACAGTTCACTGCGTCACAAGACATTTTTCAGATCTCCCGGATCACGGGGGAATCATGAAATAATGCAGAAGTGATTGGACTTGTAATTTTGTGATCCGAAATAATGTTCGTGTTTATTTGATTGTTCATTAGTCTTTACAAGCTTCGTTAAATCGCGTTCACTTAGTTAAGACATTACACCATACAATCATTCCATCCATCCATCCATCAATCAACGAACTGTTCTATCTATTAATCCATAAATCCATCAATTCATACATATATCCATCCATCCATCCATCCATCCATCCATCCATCCATTAATCAATCAATGTATCTTAGTTAATGGCACCTATCTTATCCTTATAATAAAATGCAATCATGGATGTATTTATTTATATGTATTCAGCTATCAATGTACTGTATCGGTGTGTGCCTGTATGTTTACATGAATTATGGGTGTGTTATGAGGTCTTGTTATCTAAGTCCTATATTCCAAAATTCTTTACCCACATTTAAAATTTCTCCACAAAAAAGAACGATTTACAACCGTCTTTTTCTTTTGATAGCTTTCCACCAAATCTATCTGAACGTACGTATTCATACCTTTGATTATTTGTAACATGAACACGGAAAGAAATGACTGTTCTTAAGAACAGACAGTGTGGTGCGAATTCGATTGTGAGTTTTGATGATAGTTAATTGCCTGTAATATATATATTGCGTGTTTGTATAGGTGTATTTTTCAACAAAATATAACAACTTGGTCGTTTGTTTTATGCATAAATAAGTTGATCCAGTGAATAAAGTTCACTAGTAAGAATTCATCAATTGACATTAATTATATTTACTTCAAAATCACTTTTGTCATTTCCATAGTTGTGGTCAATATGTTAAGTTTGTGTTATAGAAATTTTGAATTATAATGATTTAGTTATCTACCACATGTGTCACGGATTTTTTTTTTTTTTGTAATCACGTCTTGTATTGTAAATATGTCATTTATACGTATAATAATGATTTGAACTATATACGTTTCCAACCACTCATATTATTTTTGCTATCATTAGACATAGTGGTTGCATATGAATTGCGTGCGTGGTGTAAGTTACCATGATTATCATTTGCATAAACGCTGTTCTCTCAATCTAGAATTAATCGATAACTCTATTAAAAACCAGCTTAGAAGGATTAGAGATCGAATAAATCAAATTTAAGTAATTGGTTTCATTACACGCAAGGTTGCACAATAATTTTGTTGTTTTTCTAAGCTATACAATTTAAAACATGAATCGATGTCGGGAAGTTATGTAATAGTGTATCATTTTACAAAGGGGTTAGGGACCTACAGAGATGTACAAAGAGAGAAATCGAAAAGCATTCATTGGTAGTAAATTAAAGAGCATTTTGTCGGCATTGAAATAAAAAGAGGATTCCAAAGTGGCGAGAACATGAAACTTGATTGACAATAAACATGATCGAAAAAAGAGTTTGACATATTGACGGTAGATCCTGATGATAATCTTAATGATAGACCTTTAAAGACAGGAACTGAATTGTATACTGGTACCAACACGAACATGAATCACCATGGCAACCCACAATGTATCGATATCATTCCTAGAGAACATCTCGATAAATCTTCAAATGCGCCTATTTGCGGTATTCATCCATACTTGTCCGGACCACTCGAGTAGAGTATTCTCTTAGTCATCAACCCACTCGTAATCTAATCAACACGTGGTGTGCTTTTCTCTGCGAGGGAGAGAAAGACGGATGACGGAACGTGACGGATGAAAGGTCAAAGGTTAAGTAAGCTGGATTTAGGGATGTGATAGAGTAAATGCTACAAATTGACGTTGTTGTATTTCCCAGGCGGGAAATAGTACGTGCATAATTTGTGCATTTGGAATTTGAGCCAGTCATTTACAGCTTAGGAAATTTGTGTTGGAATTGCATTTCCTCCGAGAGGAAAATATTAGCAACATTTCATGTGTATAGTATGTATGTATATGTGTGTGTATGTACGCATGTATGTATGCATGTATGCACGTACAGTGTCTGTGTATGTACAGTATGTGTGTGTATGTGTGTGATGGTGTGTGTGTGTTTGTGTGTGTTTGTGTGTGTTTGTGTGTGTATGTGTGTGTGTGTGTGTGTGTGTGTGTACGTCTGTGTGTATGTGCGTATGTCTATGTGTATGTTTGTTGTGTATGTGTATGTGTTTTTGTAGGTTACGGGGATAGGGATAGGTTGTTTTTTTTTATTATTGATTTAATGGATTCGATATTTTTTCTCTGTTTAGTATGTTTAATCATGCGTTTCACAGTAATTTAGATAAAATATGTGTATATTTCAGTTAAAAAACTTTAACAAATCTTTGTGTGTTTTCACCCATTCCAAAGCATTGTGTAATTATGTTTTTTTCAAAATGAATGTAAAAATTTTTGTATTTTGTTTTGTTTTTCTGTTATTGCTCAGTATATGGAATCGTTAATAAAAATCACTGAAAAGCAAAAAAAACATAAAATGTGTGTGTGTGTGTGTGTGTATGTGTGTGTGTGTAAGTGTGTGTGAGTGTGTGTGAGTGTGTGTGTGTGTGTGTGTGTGTGTGTGTGTGTGTGTGTGTGTGTGTGTGTGTGTGTGTGTGTGTGTGTGTGTGTGTGTGTGTGTGTGTGTGTGTGTGTGTTGTGCAAGTGTTTTGTATGTTTGTATATACTTGTTGAAGGAGCTCGTACAGACCACTTTACTAATGAAATGGAAATCGTGAACGTGACAAGCTAATATTACAGCACCTCCATTTGGCCTTTTCAATCGTCCATTTGTTGCACATTGTTGCTAAATTAAAAAAAAAATACTGAAAGTTCATGTTGTGCCGATTCAAATGTCACTGACAACAAATAGAATTTCACGATTCACATTTGTTAATACATTTATGGCTTTCAATTATTACTTCTATTATTATAAAGCCTATCATTATTCATTTGGTATGAAACAACACATGCATGCAATATAAAATTGCAAATGCATTAGCCGGTGATAGAACATTTACTGTATCAGCTTCAAAATACTGGAATGATTTGCCACTTACAATAAGACAGTCTTCATCAATACCTATTTTCAAAAAGGCATTAAAAACCCATCTTTTTAGCAGTTTATAGTTTTAAGATTACATAGTTGTATACAATTGTAAGCACTTTGGGCCTAATGGGAAAAGCGCAGTATAAGTAATAAGTGATAATAATAATAATAATGTATAAACATAGACTTTTCTTTTGCTCTCATCTAATATACCAAGAAAGAAAAAAAAAACAATTCTAGATCACTATTTCCGACAAAATACTCATTTTACCCCTATTTGAAAAGAAAATATTATAAAGCATAAAATAACGCCAGAAATGTGAACTTCATCGTGCCCTTTTGGGAATGCATTTTTTTTTATAAATATAACTTGATAGCACATCATTTCTTATTGCATAAAGTATAAAGCTTTATAGTATAAAGTAAAACGCTATAATGTATTAAGTATAAATTATAAAGCGTTTAAATACAACGTGATAGCACATGAATTTTATACATAAAATATAAAACCTTTAGTATAAAGTATGAAGCTGTATTGCATAAAGTATGAAGCAGAACATTTTTAATACAACGTGAAAGCACGTGACTTTTATTGCATAAAGTAGACGAAGTAGAACAGTATGAGATTGTTTGTATTGCCAATCTCTCTGACATTTCTTCAGCAGTCTACGGATAGCCGTCATGGAAATAATGAACGTAATTCTGTCGTTCTGTCACAATATCGAATGTTGGAGGATTCCGTTGCTCAGATTAGCTTGACGAAAAGAAAGAAAGAAATAAGAAATCACCTCGATTGACGTCCGGGGATAAATTCATTTGAGCTGGAGTCGAATCTAATGAAATATTATGCTCTGATGCACACAATTTGGCTTGTTTCTCACCACCAGTGACACAACCACAAAGCCTTCAATTTAATCAGATTGTGGCGTCGTCTGCACACATATCTGAACTTTAAATCCAGCCAACATCAGAAGTGACAAACCAGCTAATAAGCCGCTAGGCAGTGAGAGGGGAGGGCATTTCCCTACAGGCGCGCGATGGATTTGGCGACCGGCGTGTTTTGGCGGGAACTCGGAGACGCGTTGGCAGACGACAACGCGGTTTGTGTTTTTTGTACTTCACACAACATTGCTCATCTGAATGGAGATGGAATCAGATGTGGATTTATTAAATTATTTGAAATATATCCTATTCCAGAATCTGGTGTTAGCTGATTCAATGGAAATGAAATATTTGGGGTTTTATCTAAAAAAATCTTCAGTTAGTTGCAGTGTGTTTTGGTTTCCAGCAACTGATTCATGGTCAAAATTTATTGATGTATCTACTATTCATTAGTGGGCAGCAGCCTGTGAAATGAATATTATTTGCATAGTTATTAAACCTAATTACGCTGAAGGATTGAAATGGAAAAGGGAAGATTTAATTAACTTGCGTCCATCCAAACGCATTTCTGTACAATTACAGCTGTTAAGCGTTGATTGATTTATTTCATTCCGGTGGATACCACCAAGGATTATCCACAGAAGTCATATTACTGTTACAGACTCATTCCAATAAAGTCCCTATGAACATTGAAGGTTTGAGCTATTGTCAAAGAGCTGCGTAGTTTGTACATGTACAGATGTATATCAGTACGAAATAATCACCACAATGGGTTTAGATTATTATTTTATTTGGATAAAGTTTTTCTTTAGGACAAAAAAGATGACACTTTCATTGGTATGTCAAAAATGGGGACATTAATGCTTGCCACAATACAACGTAATCAATCTTGGAAGTGTGTTCTAAAGCAACTGTTTTTCTCTTGCAGTCTGTCTATTTCTTTATCTATTTGTTTATGTGTATGTATGTAAAGCATTCATTCATCCATCAATCTCTCTATCTGTATCTATCCTATTTATACACATAACAGGTTAAGCACCTCCTCTGGTAAAATGCTTAAAGGGTACCTAGATCTAAACGGACATGAGACATGAGTAGTGCGCCCATATAGGTGTACTAATTTATCACAATTAATTTGGCCCAGATATTTGTATGACACGAAGTGGAATTTGAATATTAGATGTATATCATGAAAATGCTACAACTATGCTTATCCCATATACAAATTACGTACATCAATACAGTCGCACAGACACACGAACAAAGACTCAAGCAGATATCCATTTCATTCGTAAAGAATTTTCATTTAGCAGAATACGACGTCTTTTAACGGTACATGTCACATTTTTATACAGAAATGAAATGTAAACCGGCTTTGCGGTTTGTCTGTGCTAACAACAACTATACCAGATTGATACGTTTGCTAAGCCAACACCGTGGATTCTAACCAATCAAGGTATTAAAATGCAAGGAAACATGAAAAGGACAATACTTAAAGCCCAATTACTGTTTTGGTCCATCAGACAACCTTTTGTCAATCTTTCACAATGTAATCTATTGCACCCCCAAAATCATAAAACAACATCAAACCTACTGGAAATTGTTTAAAAGTACAAACTGTGACGTTTAAATCATTGGAGAGATAATAGGAAATGTCTGCCCCCCCCCCGCGACATCTTACATTTTGAGTAATTTAAAAAAAAATGGAAGAGTTTCAGAGTGTGCAATTATCAGGGCATTGATGGATCACGTAGCTTTATCTAATAAACATAGTAGCAAAGAATTTCCTCTTTTTCAAATTACCAATACTATATTTGGGATTTAATGAAATAACGAAGGAAATATCTTTACCGAAAAGGAAATGGTAAACAATTAGTATCAAAGACACACAGTGATTTCAATTATTTACTATGCGTCCTTTATTTCGTTCGATATCAATATGAGAAATGTTAATTTAAGTTGTCATGCATTCGAGTGGATTTTCAGATTTTACATCTTAAGCATGTTTTACACCAAGCATAATACTATTAAGTTCTACAAGGCTTTGTAAACATCAATGATTCATTTTTCCGTTGGGTTCAAAATTATCAGTGAATAACAAAAAAACGTGGAAACAACGCGTCCGTAATACTCCTTCACTTGGGAATTATACTCCATTAGTGGAATTGATTGTGCCTACTGCCTGGTTTATAAGCTAATGCATGTTGCAAAAAGCGCAGTGTAATACACTGTAATAAATACGTTCGACAATACACTCAACATATATCTTTCATCGATTGTCAGAGTACTTGCACTATTCTCAGATATCAAATTATCGGGATTGTGATTTTTCTCGAGAAAGAATATTAAGATTTTTTTCATGAAGACGATTCCAGGAGCAAATGAAATATGAAATATTAATTAAGTCAGACAATTTGTTGAACAAGTGAAATGAAATGAAATCTTAATGGACTGCTATTTAATGTTTCAGTGTTTAATGGTAAATTAAGTGAAACCGCTGTGAATTAATGACGTTGCATACATTCGCAATTTGTTAAATGAGATTCAATTAAAATGGATATTTCAAATTTTAGCCAAATTCATGTGGAGGTGGTGCACACCTGTGCAAGCGTGATACGGTCTGATGGTCAGGGAGGGTAAAGTCATGAGAGAGTGCCTAAAGGTGCTGATCCAAGACTATAAACCACCAACTTTACCTTTTACTAACTATGCACTGTCTATGTGCATTATGATATTGTTATTCTTTATAGTAAATTAGAATGAGAAATAAAACAAATGGGACATATTATATGTATGGATATAAGTATACGAGAACAATTTGTGTTGCTTTGGATACATTCATATCTTATGGTGATGGTCAGCAGATATAATCGCATCAAGAACTTAATTTATGACACACACACACACACACACACACACACACACACACACACACACACACACACACACACACACACACACACACACACACACACACACACACACACACACACACACACACACACACACACACACACACACAAACACATACACACAAACAGACACACAAACACACATTGAGCAATCTCATCATGGTGTTTTGGACTCATATATGGAATATAATACAGTGTTATGTGATATAATATTTACTTATACTCTTATATTTGCTAGGCCTACATGTAACCGATGAAGAAACAAAGTACGTACGAGATGTAGACGAAATGGATACAGACAAGAACAGACAGATAGACACAAAACAACCAACGAGAGTCGGAGTGTAGGGGATAGAATGACTTTACCTCGCCTGGAAATGCTCGTCCTCCGACCGTATGTTCCGATCCAACAGCGTCTTGCGACCCGAAGTGAAGTCGTATCTCCGTCAGGTTATAGCGATAGCTGAGAGGTCCTCGTGATATTGTCGTGAAGCTGGTCGCATTGGGGAAGAACGAGATACCGCGACCTGTGTTATTGACCAATCCGTCTGTCTGTAACCAGAGATAAGAACGATGGGTAATTTGACATGTTTGTTATGCATTTATTTATTGTACATGACGTCAACATCCGACAAAGTCTTAAAATATATGGCAAAAATGAATTGTTCATTCAATTATTTCATTTAAAGGAGAATGAGACCCAGGCATCTATGTGCATTAAAAGAAAAAAGAACAATGGGAGAAAGTAGTCAGTGAAAGTTTGAACAAATTTGGCTTAACTGTTCAAGAGTTATAAACGTGCAAAGTTTATTAATCCTTATTACGGAGGATTCATAAATTGGCATTTCTACCCCTTTCTGTAATGAGATTGTGGACAACTTACCAATGATTTTGTACATATTAAAATGTTTTACTATTACGCATTTTTTTTTGCTGTTGCATACTGAATCAACAAACAAGAGGAAATTGGATTTTTGATGATAAATGAAAAAACAACAACTAAAATAGTTGTGTACAAAATGAATGGTGAATTCTCCACACCCTCATCAAGTAGAAGAGTTGCCAATTCAAGAATCGCCCATAATAAGGATTCGATAGATTTTGAACATTCATAACTCTTGAACGGTTCAGCCAAATTTGCTCAAATTTTCACAATACTATTTCTCTTCTTGTTCGGTATTGACCTCCCTGCATGCACGGATATATCTGGGTCCCAATTTGTGAAAAGGAGAGTGATAAGTAAATTAATGCCATCCAGAGGAAAGTAAGATTGAGGAAGATTTCTGGAGTAAATTAGAGAAAGTTTTAAATAGGGTAAGAAGGAATACGAAAACGCTTCTGCTGTAAGATGGTGAAGGGGAAAGAAATGGAACGAGGGGATGGTAAATCGACCAAAAAAAAAACCATGCAAGGCAGATGGTGGTCATTGCAATAATAATGATATGCCAGTGGTAAATGCATTTTTTTTTTCAAAAGAAGGAGGAGTTCAGGTGGTGTTTAAGGGCGAAGAAAGATTCGTAAGAAACGAATGAGACAAATAATGTGGGGGTCAGAAACGAAGATTTATCAATATAAGTCTCTGTATGCTTGATCAATTTCATTGGGGTCAAGCGCACCTCATGCAAACCTCACAATCCGACAACAGTGGCACCGGCCGTACAAGAAACCTTTAAAAGATTGCAGACTGTTAACAAATTTCAGGTTAAAGTCATTAATACAGCATCAGATGATACCAGTACGATAACTTTTTGGAGAAGAGGAAAAATGCAGATGGATCAGATTAGAAATTAAAGAAGATCGTTGAGCGCAGTAGTCGTGAAGAACAGGTGCTACGTAGACGAGGTGGGCCAACTAATGCAGAAGACAGGACCAAGGCAGGTGTATCTTGTGATATCACTGGTACCCATGCATGAACCGTTGTATTTAAGCGCAATCTTGTATATCAAAACAAGTCCTAAATATTTTCTTCTGATCATTGTTTACGTAATCAGCTTCATATGATACTTGAGGTGCGTGTAATCACAACCTCATGCAAGAGGCCCCACGTGATAAACGATGATCTTTATTACGTAATATACATAACACTGTAAATTAAAATTGACCCATTACATCTGCTGCTAAATGCCTACACTAATTCATCGGCTGCCATGACTACATCATTGTGTAAAATGCACATCCTCAACCGTGTCCCTAGGAAACAACATGTATGTCTTGAAAAGTGTGGTTTATGTCTTTAAAATTTGCTTGATATTAAGAAGTTTAAAGGACTGCGATAAAGGTCGTCATAAATATATACAACATAATTGAATACAAAGCAGCACCCTAATATACAAGCACATAAGTTATAATGTAACTTCCGACTTGGTGTGCGGACTGCGGAATCTTATTTTGGATTTTAAAATATGAGTGAATATTCTGCGGTCAGTTTACTAAATCTTAAATTTTAAACATTTATTTTAAGTATGGATGTCGTTTTATCTTGACATTTTATCTTAAAAGCTGAGCGCAACTTGAAATACAATGTGGGGCATTTGTTATTCAGTCTTACCAATAAAAAAGAATCATTTGTACAAATAATCTTGTTATCTACTGTAGATTGATCTGAATACGATAGTGGTTTTGACAAGATACTTCCCACGCTTATACCTAAGGTATATAACAGCTTTTACTAAACCCAAAGAATATGAGCTTTGTGGTTTAAACACAGTCGCAGTAGGAACGAAAGTACTTAAAAGACAATATATAACACTGTGGAAGCCCATTTAAAAATGGACAAACTATGCTCTCTGACGTATGTGACAGTGTTTGACAAACACAATGGATAAATAACACCCAGAACAAAAATCTTCATACAGTTATGCTGTCACTTGTAAAATATATAGGCCTACAGATAAAAATCGGCACATAATGAACTGCCATTTTCAGGGCTTCGGTTTTAGGCCTTCTCAGAGACACATGGCAGCATATCGGCAATCCTGCAGATCAGACTTTTTTTTTGTCAAACTGGAAACATTGTTATACAGAACCTTTAATGTTTAGTGTATAGCAGGATGTTGTCTATTGTATTTGAACAAAACGAATAAGATCACGGAACATTCCGAACATCAAGCTCAAACCTCATCGAGGCAAGCCCTTGTACAAGAATCCATCTCTCAACATTTATACATCCCTGTCTAAATCCCTCGATTAATTTTTGCCATCCGATACAAGCGGTGGCGTGCCGCGTTTCGCTGCTTCGAGAGAGGATTTCTAAAGCTGTACGATGTTGAATGATCGGCATCGCGGTCCGTCGCTCAGCAGCGTTCAGCAGCGCTCCACCGGCTTTCAGCATCCCGTTTAGCCGCATCATCGGCATGTCGTGATACACGTTGGGATTAGAGAAGGTGATGATTTCTGAGTTTGGTTTCATTTCATAAGGTGTAACTAGATCAAATAAAGTCACCCACTTACTCGTCCTTATATCGGACACGAGTCTTTGACCTCATGCTGAAAGGTATGTTGAAAATAATAAGGTCTGGTTTATTTGCACGACCAATTGTCAATTCAAATGTCGGAAAGCCAAGTCTGTATAAACAAACCCGTTACATTTACGCGTACATAAACACTATCGAGAGAAAACAATGCAAATTAACGTGTCAGAAGCGGAAAATAGAAGTGTCAGTAAACGAAGTATGCTATTTCAACAACGTTTACCAATTAAGGAGTAGCTAACTTTAACAATTCTAAATTGTACTAATGACCGTCACCATTCATTTAACCCATTGAAGACGATTTAAGTCATATTTGGAATTAAATTGAAATCATGACTCTTCTTAAAAGGCAGATTAATTTCATATTCAAATGTAGAAGCATAACATACAATTTATGACATTTTGAAATCAATGTGTTCATGTATAATGATACACATTCAAATTAACCAATAGTTTACAGATTAAATCCCTGATTGAACATTCTTTTATAAAATTGAAATATTTTTCTAAATCTATTTAACAAGATGTGCTACTTGAAGCTATATCTCCTCTGAGAAATGTAACAAATGCTTGAACTTCAAACCCATCAAGTAATCAAACATCATTGAAGAACTGATCTTATGTACTGGGTATCGACATCGTGAATTATCTCTATCAATGGAACTTATAGAATTTGTTGACGTAAATCATCTTTCACAATTTTTAAAAATGAAAGATTATAAGAAAATTATGAAAAAAAGTATATAAGATAATTTATTTTTTCTATGGAAGTGATTGTATATGAAAAAAATAATGGGTATTTTCAAAATGAAGTAAATATTGATATACATTAGTAAGAGACACCATTGATTTCAGTATGTCTAACTTTCTATCTCTGTTTTAGGAGAAAGAAACAAAGGCTTATCAGAAAGTAGTAGAGTACTCGAGGTAAACGGAAATTTAAAAAGTGGGTTTCACTGATTCTCCGTATTGTACTTTGATTTTCTCAAATAACGAAAGTTAAA
Organism: Eucidaris tribuloides; assembly: GCA_001188425.1. Lineage (NCBI taxonomy): Eukaryota > Metazoa > Echinodermata > Echinoidea > Cidaroida > Cidaridae > Eucidaris > Eucidaris tribuloides. Next base: position 13,936 of record JZLH01S0614566.1, read on the forward strand.
AAAAAAATCATTTACCTGTATCGGTGATTCAATTTCTAGATGTGGTAGATTAGGGTCGTATATTAAAGTTTCTGCTCGTAAATCTATAGGCGACTGTCTCCTTCCTTTGCCGCATAAACGCCAACCAGAATAAATTGTTCCCCAAAATTCTGGTCCTGTTGAAAACAAAAACAACACAAAACGAAGACACAGTTAACACTGGATAATCACAAAGGGAGCTGAAATATAGAATAAACCGTAACATGGAATGAAAAAATAAGATTTGAATGGTTGATCAATCCACAATTAATTGTGCTCTAATTTTTCCAACGTATTTTGTAATATCGTCTGTAATATTTGCTCTCCATTGTCCAAGGATCAATAAACTATTACAAATATTGAAAAATGTGAAAATGCTCCTTGGGACCAGCGATTGAAACGCTGTCGAAATGCACTTCAGATAGATGACATTTTTTTTACGCTATGAATAACAATCAATCGATCAATCTATCTATTTATCTATCTATCTATCTATCTATCTATCTATCTATCTATCTATCTATCTATCTATCTATTGACTCCTCAATAATCACATAATCACATTATCACATAATCATACATGTATAATCAAGGGATCGTTATATCAATCATTCATCTAAATGATAACTTAATTGATTAATAACAATAATAATAAAAAAAATTTATATTGCACAGATACCATAATAATATACTCTACTGCGCATTACAATATAATTATTTTGTACACATGTATCAGAACACAATTCAGGTGAAAGTCCAATAAACAAATGGGTTTTTAACCTCTTCTTAAACTCATTTACGATTGATATACATAATATACCCACACGTACTTAGGTGGATGGATTATTTATACTTAGATTTCGTATTTTTGATTTTGGGAAAAATGGTCATCTTATATTGATTTTGAGCGAGAAAGTAAATCATAAAATTACAAGGATGTTGTGTTACCACTACTTCCAGAAGTGCATTTGTTTCAGAATTGTAGAAGAATGGCAAAGTCATGTACTGAAATACATCAATTTGCAGTCATTCAGGTTTCAGGTTTAAAATCTCGATGTCACATAAGTGCATGAAGAGTTCATAATGTGCTTTAATTACCTCAGGCGACAGAAGGGCGACCATATCTCTGCACGTCCATCATGAGAACGTATGCCAGTATTCATTTGTATATTATTAACGAAAAATGTTATATTTTAAAGTGTATTTAAATCCAATAATGCTAATTAAAGATACGTGTAAAATTCCGTGGACTGAACTTGACTCTTAGTCGTACACCAACAAGCCTCGTATAGGAGACGAAAGTATTACCTTCATTTTGCTTATTTTAGCGATAGACACAATTAGTAGTCATTTTTTCTTGATTACTGTCGTAAATAATGGTACAGTTTGGTCTGAAATGCGTATTTACTGTCACCTTCACAACAATTTTCGTTTAGTCACTTAACTGAGACAAATTAAACGTCACATAAACCTTGAGCAAATGACAGTTCTGCATGGCTAACATTAGTCAGTAAACCACAACCTGTTCAGATCGATTAAACCGAAGCGTTGGTGATCCAAAGAGCCATTGTTACAAAGGTTGTGGAGTTTTCGCTAATCGGAGTGAAGGTTCCGATATTCGAAACGTTTAGTTTTTCCTAAAAGGGTATTGAACTCCCGATATTTCAGTTGACACCAACCCAACCGAAGGTTCTCCAAATAACTTTATTCTAAGAGGGATTCAATGATAAAATGTTTGAGGAAAAGTATATTTCTTTAATGCACACTCTAAGCATTTTTGCACAGTATGTGCAAGAAAAAAATTGTTTAAAAAAAGCCAAAAGTACGAGGCATTTTCAGTTTTCTTTCTTTGTAGCTCGCTGAGAGTAGCGTGTCATCTTTTCTTTTCTAACAAATCAACGTTCCTTAGCAAGTTGTATCAAATAGGTGTCAAACAAACTGTTTACATGCAAACATAATTTTGCAATACTTCTCAAGTGGAGTAGTCGATAACTCACTTAAAATAATTGTTTATTTTTCTTCGGTAGTTAATGACAGAAATGTCGTTTCTGTGTTTTTGTGCATCTGTAGATAAATTTCGATTATACACCAGGTGTTTGGCTATAAATAATTCTCGACAACCTCTTACCGAATTCTTCCCTGGATTGTGCTGTAAAACGGACGTGTTCTTTCTGTGTTTTCACGTCACAACTTATTAGGAGCATTTAAATACTCAATGGGATGGTAAATAGTCGCAATTGTCCGCTGCTCGTTCCGTTTTACTGCCTGGGGTTGATGAATTCCGAACGACAAAAGCTGAATCAACACTCCACGGTTTGGAGATTGATGTTGACATTTTTGTTTTAATCGAGAAAATGCAAGACAAGGTAAGTCTTAGAGAGAGGTAAGAGAGATAGGGAGAGGGTGGGGTGGGGGATGAGGGGTTTTAATGACTAGTAGTCGATGTTAGCCCTCGGAATTCGAGTGGTCGCATTTGTCTTTTGGAGGACATGAAGAAGATACTGTCAACGTTTAGACTCAATGAAATCGATAGAATGTTAGCTGTAAGTTTGCAGAGTATATATTGGGAGATTAATAGCCTAAGATGTTATAGTATACAATCATAATAATTACGTCTGATTATTATGATTGTTAAGATAACACGATGTTGTCATAAATTCATTTCAATCCATGTACTCATATTTTTTTCTACCCCTTTAACACTAACTATTCCACTTTGTCAATATTTTTGTTGTTACGCGTATTTCGCATTCTAAATGGTTAAAATAATGTGATATTGTAAATATACTGGTTGATTAATTATTTTAAAAAAATGTATGTGGTATGATTATGTATTTAACGTAACAAGGAAAACCTATGTAATAATGGTAAACATATACACTGTATATATTCTGGGTTATCTTCTTACATTGACAGACTGTATAAAAGGCCACCTGTTGTAAAAGGAATTATTCTTGCCTCTCTTAAATGCTCCCTACCCACAGCTTAGAGTACGCGTGTATATTTCGTTTAAGAATATTCAAATGAAGAATAATGAAACTCACTCGACGTTCTCTACTGTAGTTCAGGGTATTGCTGTGCCACATTAAACAACGCCGCGCTCGACCTTGATACAGGTACACCATTAATCCTGTCTTGGTGGGGATATAGTCACAAGTCTACCTAATTCCTAGACAGGATTATGCATGTCTGAAGAGCCAAAGTTATTACCCATAATCCCTTCGCCCATCCATCTTCTGCCTTCATCTGTGTTAATGCTCCGTTAACCTACATAGCTTCTAGGTCACGTGTTACGCGCGTTTTGTTTGAAATTGGCTGTAACGGTCGATAATGCGATTATTTATCTTCCCGCCAAAAAGGTTAATATTTGTAAGTGTATTGTTCATCAAATTATGTCAAAATGTAATCACGTATAGAGATCTTTGAGAGATTCTGTG
>JZLH01S0614566.1:36159-46189 GCA_001188425.1 Eucidaris tribuloides
TGGCAGAGTTCGGTTGGTGGTGAAACTATTTTATGTCACGTGAGCCAACCTTGGCCAATCACTACAAGGATATTTTTTGATCTAGGATATAATATCTTATTTCCCACCATGTCCATGCATATACAAGTATCTCTTTACATGTATTTACTGTATTTACATAACTCGATATATCTATTTCTTTCCCTATTTCTGTCATAACTCTAACTCTATATCCTTATCATTGTGCCCATGTGTATCTGTTTCTATAAGCCTATCCCTATACATATGTTTCCATACCTATCTATATCTGTGTATTGTTATCCATATTTTTCATAGCTACCTGCATACCCATATTATCAAGTATCCATCCATCTAATCGTGTACCTGCCTATACATTCCTATCTACACATAATACATTTTTTCATCTATCTAGATTATTATATGCGTAGTGATGTATCAACACATGGAAAACAGATTATCTTTAACAGATATCAACTTGAAATTAGTATTATACCCTGTCTGAACTATACACGCACCCTTAAAATGCGCTTCCCCATGTGTCACTGAGAGACATTTGTACAATTTACCCATTGCTGCAACATGTTTGTGAAGATGATGAATACCTAAACGAAAATGTGCACTTAAAGGCGGTATACAGGGCATGGTAAGTCCCACAAGGCACCGCTAGTGAAACTAACACAATCACGGATAAAGCACGATCCATCCCTCCAGGCAAGTACTGTTTAACCAATCCCTCCAAATTAAATAATCCCAGAAGCACAGAGCTAGGCCAATGTAGGAAAGAGTCAACATTTGGCGGATGAGGTGTTAACCTGGTTAAAGAGGCGCTTGTGTTGGTATCTTAAATGGAAAGATGTAGTTTCCATCTAGAATGCGTCCTGAACCAAGCAACTCTTATCTCCTATGCGAACTACGTTTGAAAGGTTTCTTCCGGTGGAAAGGTCTGAAAACATAATCTCTGTCATAATCGTAGACAAATTTGGAATGCAGAAAACCGTGTAGTACACGTGTAGATATAAACCATGAGTTTGCACATTATTATAAAATGCTTTTATTCGGATGTCAAAAGACATAAATTAAACATCATCAGTAATTTATCAAGCAATATTAAGATTTGGAATAGAGGTTACGATTAGGGTTGTGATGAGATGTTGATTCATTCTAAGAAAAAAGGTGTTCTTAAATGGTTCATTTCAGGACCATTTTGTCCCAATAGCGGCGACATTCTGGCAACACCATTTTAGGTGCTTATTAGTGGCTATTTCGATGTAAATATGGTTTTTAAAAATTCCGATGCAGGCAGTATGGTGCCAATGAGAACCCATTTTAACCTCAAAATAAATGAAGTATAGTGAAAGTCAGGTTTCAGGTTATGAAACACACACCACCGAACACGTTTATCTGTTAAAAATCTGGCCTAGACCTTGTAATTTCGTGCAATGACGTATCTTTGGCTTTCGTGTACTGAAGAGAATATATTTTCAACGGAAAATAACACAATAAACATTGCTAGGAAAAGTGGCTCCATGGGAAAACAGATAAAGTAACTCAATTTGTCAACCTCCTTTTAAAGTTTCTGTAATGTATAATGTCAGACGTAGATGTGTTACAAGTGACGCATTTCAAATGTATGAATATAATAATTGAACACAAACATGCCATGCTAGATGTGCATATTCTAATACAAGTACAAGAGTTTGTTATTTTAAATGAGAATCAAAATAACACGCTAAGTGTGATTACGTGTATGTATTTACAAAATAACACAAATTTGATTACATTGGATGCAATCAAGATTTTACTTCGCGCGAAGTATGCAAGAGGCAGGGCCCCATTTACGCTAATGTCGATTTTGCTATTGAATATAGAAATGGGTCTGTTTAAAATGCGGGGAACGAACCTTTCTAAATTAGTATAGTAAAATAAATTGATTGCATTCTCCACTTAACTGTTGCACTACTAACACTACTTATAATGAATTATTTGTCCATTTATAGAATTGTTTGCATACACTGGGCCTCAGTAGGCCTTCGTTAACATTGCGTGCATGGAATGTTGGAACATTTTCTCTTTCTCTTAAAATAGATCGGCGTGTAAGGCCCTGACATTTTGTCAGAGAACATTTGATGAAAACAAACATTAATATGTTATACCTTCATTTTAAACATTAGACATTCTACATGGTACACATGTTTAACGCACTGTGGTTATATAAGGAAAATGATCAATACATTGCACACGATGTAAGCAGTAACAAAGCATAAGAACGAGTCGGATCTAAAAGGTTATACTGAGCTATCTGGTCCAATCTCAGGAATATATATCGCTATAACGATGTTTCAAGTATGCCACCAGTGTCTCTAAGAAGCCCTGAAAAAATGCAGTTCAAAGAGATCATTATTTGCTTTGAAAAAGTTAAAGTCATTTAGGAACCATTCAAATTTTCCTTGGAATCCCTTCAAAGACTGCCGTGTTCAGGTGTTGCAGAATTTTCGTCTACTGACAATAATTAATGTGCTGGTTTTTATTGGTTCATATTGTATGAGTGATATCACAACTGTCTAAAGGTTTGTGTTCTAGGGTGTTTATTTGTCCACCAAAGATTGACAATTTTTAAATGGGGCTTATAATTATGATGTCTTCAAATCATATAGGGGTAAAGATTGCCGAGATGGTCATGACGTGGTTGTTAGGCAACTTTTATTGGCAGAAGGCAAATAGCTTTTGCCTATTGAAAATAATATATGATGAACTAATATTCTGCGGGAATTATTAAGCCGATCTATTGTAGAGAATAATACTCTTCGACAGAGTAATATTGATGAAATATTAATGACGTAATTGTAAAGCGTGATAATCGGTTTAAGGTAAGTCTGCGTTCAGAAGCCAAATGTTAGATCTAAACCAACAAAGAACCAGCTAAAATTAAACTTAAGTTAAAACGATGTGTACTTTATCGAGTTAAGACATTTACGACATCATTTTCTCGTTAGAAGGCCTATCATTCACGCAACAGCTATGGAATATGGTAACATGCAAGGCATTTTTATATTAGAAGTATCGCGCGAATTAGCGCATGTGCTAAAACAATAACGCGTCTGCCACCAAAAGGTCGTCTGTTTATTCGCTTGGTGATGCCGAGGAATGAAGAAAGCGGCACGCCGTGGGTGTTTAACAACTTGTTAACACCGATAATTATCAACAGAGTGGTTTAGCAGTCCCGGTATGATAATGTCTAGAGCAATTTGGAAAGTGTTAAAGTATGTAACCTTCACATCTTGGCAATCTATTTTGTACTTTATTATATTTTGAGGAAGGGCAAAAGAAACACTGTCAAACGAAGGCACAACATAGTGCTGGTATTGCGAAAACAATGTGATAGTGTTCTGAAAGGTTTATAAGAAGGATAAATTGTACATTTACATTTTTCTATCGCCAAAGTACCAACATTTAACATTTTTGTACTTAATAACTAATTATTTATTTAATTCACTACATGTACGTACGTTACTAACTTTCCAAGTAACCGTACTCCAACCAACTATAGAAAAACCAGATTTCAAGATATTGGTGGTGAAAATCTAAATCAAACCAAATTAATTAAACTTGACGACAGCGATTGCTCTTTTTACATTAATGCTGAAGGGGTATCATTTAAATCAGTCATTACCAAAGACAGGGAGTCCCACTTCAATTACAATACATGGGACTAAAAGGATTAATCCATAGTCTCATTCACTTTAAATACTTATGTCCCTGAAAAGGAAACATATTAAATAATAGCGACCCTACCCATGCAATGCATTGCTAGTTTACTTTTAACGCAACAAAACGGTGACGACACAGTCTGATTGAAATGTCAATGAATCTCATTTGTTTTGTTGGCGTATTAATCCAATTGACTAGTTTTGCGTAACCCAGTCAAGCTTGCTGTAATACGTATGAAATGTCAATTCCATATCCCACGCGAAACCTAGCAGAAATAATCGGTCGTGTTCCACCAAAATACTATTAATGTTGATACCCAGTGCTATTCCCATCGTCAATGGTCAAAACACAGCAGTGAAATTATAGTCAGACGACAGACAGACTGACAAAACTCATCCCTGAAAATTTCGGCCTGGAAATTGCGACGCACGCATGCGTTCACGTGAAGAATACCGAACTGAAGATAGAGCCTATTAATTAAATGCGCAAACACACATTGCGGAGTCATGGTGGATAATGCGTAACTGGCATGCAACCGTTGTCTCGTACTGATTAGCGTTGTGGAATACAACGACATGGCTTGTTGTTATGAAACTGAAAACCTGACGATTGAAATTATTCCACGAACCGATACGGCCCCTTGGCAGGTCACGGTCTGAATATAACGATAATAACTAGAATTGATCATGGCTAATTGTCTTATCATATTAGCATGAAAGAAGCAGATTTTCTTGCAGAAAAATACGTATACTTATTTCAAAAAACTGTGCGAGTCTAAGGCAGTGTCGGTTTGGTTATAATTATTGTATGATTTTGAATCATGACGCCATGATGTCAATCTTGTAGCAGCAGGTTAAAATTTTGTATAATCTTAAAAAGGTAGAAACACATTATGAGACTATTAATGTCATATTTCACTATAGTTTATAGTGAACGTAAAATGTGAAATTTTCAAACTGGAATTGTGTCAGTGTGAGTTTGTTTAAAGTTAAATGATATTTCAATAATGGTGGTGTTAATCGCGTGTTAGGCTATTTTGAAGCTCACAAAACACATCGAGTAACAAACAGGCAGAGGTAATCAATACGTTCCCACCTGTTGATAGGTTTGGCTGTTTTCAACACATCATAAATCGCATACGTTATTCATACCCATGTACAGACGACTGGCAAGTTTACGCGCGCTTTCACTGTTTACAATATAGTTGGCGACATTTTGGGGCCTATGGCATGCAGAGAGGTATTCACGCTACAAGAGCATCCCGCTATTTTGTAACTTCACAACTAGTTAGAGCATAATAAGGTCTGAAGGGTGTTGCATTTTGCACCCTATTACCACCAATAAAAGTGTTATGCCCGGGTAATGACCATACGTCACTGTTGTATGATATTCGTCACTGCTATATTCTAACATATCTGTGTGATTTTTCTCAGTTTGACGACAAGTTGATCGCAGAATAATGATCGTTGTCGAATGTCCTCCACAGAAAATAAAAAATAACTATTGATCTGCAGGTGCAGCGTTCATGCATTATACATTAATTGTATCATTTCTCTTGTACGTTGACAACTTAAACATCAACATCCATTTGGTATTCAGGAACATGCATACAGGCAGATGATACTCAAGTGCGAGTATCGTTACAGTAAATCGATAAATAAATGTCTTGAATGTTAACAGGTTGATTTATAACTCAAGGACACTGCTAACAAATGTTTTACCTCGTCAACTTATAATTTACGTCAAAGACTGAATGTGTCTGTACATAAAGGCAGCAACCCTATAGTAGTATATCGAAGAAACAACTGCATTGTCAATTGGTTGTAAGTCGAAGGAGTTTGCAAAGGGAACCCCCATCATGTTTGATTTATGTAATTTGTAATTTGTGTGTCTACGTGTACAAATTCATTTAGAAATACACAGTTGAATATTTGACACAACTTCTCCATGATAAATCTGAGATATAGAGCTAATTTCAAATCATGAACTTCGCGACTGGATTTACATCTGTTGTAATAATTTTTAAGCTAAGTAGATTTTTTACATCTTGGCAAATACACCATAGTAAACAATATGTTGTTGAATTTAACCGATAAACGAGACAGTTTTATGGCATTTGCAAATCAATATGATTTTTTTATATCAAATCCGTGAACAAAGCACTTATTGTCATAGTCTTTGAAAATAAACGAATTGATAACTAATCTTGAACATTGTGTATTACATGTATTAATAGAAATTTTCTTGTTCAATTGTCATTTTGATATATGTGTGAAAGCATATCACCTTTTCCCCTTCCGTAATAGAACTAGGATTTAGCAATAATTTTGATCTTTCATTCGCAGGAATTTCGTGCTAGGGAAATAACTCAAAGCTTTCAATTTTTTAACCGCCTTCCCATTTACAATATATGGACACTGGATCATTAGTGTGAGATATTACTTTCTACCAGATTGTGACTACAGCAGGTTCATTATCATCAGCAACATCAAACACGCAGCATCGAAATTACCAAGCACGATATGAGAAACGGCGACAGTGGCCAATGGCATCTTCGTTTCTGTCTCTCCTCACAAACATTTTCTCATTACAATGTCGGGAAGCACCGCAATTTCGGCATAATCATCATTTCTCATTAGCTCCGATATTTTCTTATCAACTGTCGAAGATAGCCCATTTCTTGCGTTTTTCTGTCTTTCCCCATCTTCGCAGTCGTGCTGACGAGACTGCCACATCGGCCATTGTTACAGGGGCGTTGCCAGGGTAAAATCTTAGAGGGGCGAAAACCCGTGCCGATTGTGCGATAAGCAAAAAAAGGTCGTCAGGACATACGAACACTGTTCTATGGTGCACATCGACGTGATGATACAGAGGGGTGGGGTGAAATTAGGGATCAAAAACTTTAAAACAACCCCATTTCTGTACTTTCAACAAATATATAACCCCCCTTTGCCCCTCCCCCACGGTGCCACCCCCGCGTTATTACATTATGGAGGGATCATTGTGCTCCGTTCATCACCATAATGTAAATATGCCCGATTGACAAGGCACGTGACGTATCGATGTATCGGCAACATTCCGTTCCAGACATGACAGTCAACCATTCTTTCCCTTAAAGGCATCGTATAACAATGTTTCCAGTTTAAAAAGATCTGAGATACACGATTTCCTCATGCTACCAGTGTCTCTGATAAGGTTAACAAATGAGGACCTGAAAAAAAAATGCAGTTCAAAATGATCACATGTGCTTTTAAAAAGTGAAAATCATTAAGCGACAATTCCAGTGTTTCCCAATAGACTGCCGTGTTGCCGAATTTTCATCAGCTGACAATAATTCATGTACGCATTTGTATCTGTACGTATTTTACGACTTACAGAATAACTGTCTGAAGTTTTATGTTCTAGGGTGTTTATTCAAACACTGTCAGATATGTCAAATAGCAAAGTTTGAACAACTTTAAATGGGGCTTCCAAAACGTTATAGTGTCTTTAAAAGGAAGTGGCAAGATTGGAAGTAGTCTTCAACTTAGGACACAATGCTCCAAGTATCAAGTACGCTGTTTAAAGTTTCTGCTGCAAAAAATTCATAGCTCAAAATTTCCTCTTTGTTGCATAGATATTATCAGAAAATGCTGTGACAGTGAAAATTGTTATGCCCCTTATAAATGTCTATCAGGATCAAATATTAATTTAATTCTCCGGTAAATTAATGGTTGTTTCCCATCGAGGTAAAAAATGCAAGACAAATCTTCTGGGCATGAATATACACTCTAGCCGGTGAATATATTGGTATATGTTTCAACTCATTGGCTTTTGAGACATTTTTTTTACTTCTCCCAATCATATCACCACCCTTTAAATGTCCAATGTGGAAGGGCGAGCAAAAACAGGACATTATTTTCCATAACACCATTGTCAATCGATTAAAACGAGGCTTAAAATACCAATATTCATGAAGTATAGATTGATGCGATGACGGTGTAAAATGTCAAGAGGAAAAGGTGACTGCAGTTCTTCATCATGTTAACTGATGTTGTTTACACTTTGAATGGTTGAAAACATCTTTTCTCATGTTACCGTTTGCATACAACATTGTGATATTCCACTCTCCAGTAGCCTGTGCACCTATAAAGGCAACCTTAGTTCATTGATATTTCCATGTGTCTAATGAACTTGAGTTTCTTATTAGGTCTTCATTACTCTTACAAAGATTAATCTTATATTCACTTAACTAATACAATTAATAGTTGAGAAGAATGCTTTGTACTTGTTAATTTCTTGGATACATTGTTGTGATATGTACATGGATGTACATGTAGCGATTATAGAACACCTAAAATACAGATGGAAACCAAGTTAGCCAGTCCTATAATTTGCTGACTGAAAATGACATTTATTGTTCGTTTATTACCGTCATTACCTTCAGGTTGTACGTTAATCACTTCACAAGATTTGAAACAAAAAACTTTACTGTCTTTTTAGGAGACTCAATGTGAACACATAATGTCCACAATCAAATCATCCTGCCAGGATGAATGAACTCCGGAAGAGATTTATGGACGAGGCACAAGCATGTACATCTATCAAACTAAGTATTTGCAATCGTTCCATTTGAACGAAGTATGGCGATAAAATTCTTGCAACCTAAGTAGGTTTCAAAGCCTTCCCTTGCCTATAATTTTGGGTTCCCGAATCGAGATAACGGGAGACGTGTGTCTTAAACCTCCACATGGGCATTCATCTGTCTCCGCATCTGTCTCTTCATTTATTGTTGTCGAACACACACTAACACATAAAAGAAATGTCTGTTCACGATTGGCGTTCTACTTGAGATAAAAACATGAAATCTCCGGTAGAGAGCGCGTCGATTAATAGCATGGCACTTAGAAGACCACCTGTCGCAAAACAAGTAGCCGTATAGTCTGTATCAAAGGAGCTTACATTTATTTTGGAGAGTAAAGTGTCTTACCAAATTTGCGACTACTTTTTTTATATTGTCAGTTGAATCACGTGTTATCCTTTTGAATTTATTGTAAGGGAAATAAAACTACGGGTTTTTTTTGTCAAACACATGTGGACTTTTGGTGAGATTAGGTGTCTTCTTATCAGATATAGTGTCTCCATAGTTTCTAGAAGACGTGTACAGCTTTCTAACGTCCATACAATCAGCCCCGTTCCAAACCAATCTAAAATAGGGAAGATATGATATGAATATATTGGAAACACAGTAGTAACATTTGGGTGGTTAGGAGGTATCATGTATTTACTTTGTGTAAGTGCTAATACCGTAAGTACGTTTCTAGCCACATGTCAAATTGATTTTTGTGGGAATTGTTATGCTTCTGATTGGCCGATGAGGAATTGAAAGTGATGATCGCTGAAGAATGACCTTAACTGTAATGACGTAAACATAAATGATAGATAGGAATTTACTTTTTAAAAAGGATAATTATAGTAAAATATTTGTCTCCAAACTGTCCTGGCCCTGATATTGAAGCAAACAAGTGGAGACTAAGTGTATGTGAAGAAATTACTACATTTTAAAATAATTTAAAAGAATAATATTATTCCTCTAATCTTAAACAATAACAACAACAACAACCACAACCACGGACAACAGAAAGGATCCGCACCGTTTTGTCACGTATTTCGTTTGACGAAGTAGCTGAATGTAAGGATCATATTCTAAACGCAGGTACCTGAATCAGTATTTATAAAAATACTTCATTAAAAATTGAATATGCCTTCTAGAAACTATATTCGCCCCAACACGCCACCCACACACATAAACAGAAGTACACAAGACACATCGCATATAAGCACACACATACTTTCCATTCTTGATATTATTCTGATATATTTCCTTTAAATCAGCGTTCTTAATTTCAAACTGAGGATCTCTTTCTCATTTTCTACAGTTTAGGCAGGATAAATATTAATACTTCTGTATCTTCATGCCTATTGGAAGAACTTAAGACGATCTTATTTTCAATTTAAGGTATAACCATCCAATCTATACTTGGACAATATTTCTGCTTCATCGGGGAATCTTCCTCGACCAATCTATGGAGGACTCCAGACGCATGAATGTGGATTAAGTGGGCTCTAGAAATAGACATAGCGGCATTAAATGCTCAATTCATAAGCTGGGATCTTTCAATTTAAGATAACGAGGTATCTTTCCTTCTGGGAGGTTGAGAATATCTTGGAGGGGTATTTGAAGTCAGGCAGCATCCATAATAGGCGCTTTGGAAGCAAGAATTTGATTTATAGAATGATTCATAAATCTTTGGTACCAATATTATACCGCATGATGGTATGC